>CAKOAT010099600.1:3383-44552 GCA_932364175.1 Eruca vesicaria subsp. sativa
TTCCATGTGTTGTACTCTTTTGTCCTGTCCTTGGTCTTCCCTTTTTACCACATTGGGTTTTGGGTTTTACCAGGAGAGGTTTTAATGAGGCAACATCCAAAGCATGGAACAAACCTTGGCAGGATATATCAACCAAGGGGGAGTGTTAAGAAATGATGGTTGGGACATATCCTGGAAATGGAAATGGACCAAGCTCAGTCTACTTCAGTCTACTTCAGTGTCACTCTACTACTGTACCAGGCGGCCAGATCCATCATCCTTATCCACTCAGGATCTCCTTGTTATTATCCTAGATATTGTAGTAGTTATCATAAACCTTATTGGTTTATGATTATCTCTTTACTTGTAATCCTTATCTTATTGGGCTTATGTTTATCCCAGCCTTTAGAGGCGGTTTGTAGACCTATATATATATGTGGTCGTGGTTCATTAATAATATACAAGTTACAACCTTCTAAATCTCAACAATAGAAACAATTAAATCTTTTTTTAAAATCTTGGGAGTATCTCAGACCCATAAAAAGGCCTAGACTAATCCTCAAAAGAATGGTGCAGCCCACAGATAGACTTTCACTCCGGATATTCAAATGGACCGTAAGATAGGTTCACATTCGCGTGAACACAAGATAAGATGTAATTGGATGCTTTTGAATCCAAATTGTTTAGTAAATCCCAAATTTCTACCACCAGACCACCACCTTTTAGTTGAAATTATTAAATTTTTTACGTAAATTGCGGAGACTTAACAAGTTGGATGTTTTCTCTTTTTTTCTTTTGAGAAAAAAAAACTTGTTCTTTTGGTCTAACAAGTTGCATGTCCCTTTAAATATTCTTAGAAGCCAGTTACTTTGAATATTTTTGCATTCGCATGCATGGAAACTAAATAGTTTGTGTATTTTTTTCATCTCTTAATAACAAACTAGGTGATTTTCCCGTGCTCATGCACGGATATAAATATTTATAAAGTATATATATATATATATATATATATATATATATATATATATATATGATAATAATTGATTACTATTTATTTTAAATTTTAAATTAATTTCTAATTTGTATGCATCATTTAAGTTAATAATATTATATTACTTTAATTATACTATAATTTATATATGTTATATCTAGTCTATTTTATTGTTTGTACGGTTGATTTAGTTATCATTTAGATAAATTATATTGCATCTCTGAATTCAACTGTAATATTTTTTAAAATATATTAATTTTTCATTAATTGCTTATTTGCATAGAGTGGGTGTTGTCTTAGATATGTAAATATATTTTAGGAAAATTATGTATAACTTAAGATATATAATGCTTAGAATGAATTAAAAATTAACTAAATTGTATGATTCCAAAATACGTAAATTAATATAACAATAATAATCTAAAGTTTCATGCATATATATAAATTATACAAAGAACTAAAATTGTAAGAGTTGGTTAATATTTATTTTCATTTGTTAATATGTTTCGAGTTATCCTATAATCAATAGAAGGTTACATGCATAAGTAGTTGATACATTTTTGGAAGCTCATGAACACATATCAATATTTACAATAATTAAAATATTTATAAATTATAAATAACTTTATAATTTAGATTTATTGAATGTAAACTGAAATTTATTTTAAATAATCTTTAAATTGGGAATTCAGATTTGCTTTGGTATTTTGATTATGGTTATATTTGTTTTCACAAACATAAAAACATAAAATTTAAAAGAAAATTTAATATTAAGAAAACAAATAATTTTAATAATGATAAAATATCATATATATATATACCTCATTAAACTAATTTTTAATTATTTGATCAAACATTGTTTATTTTTAAATTTATTTTTAGTTTTTAATATCTCTTAGAAAAGTACTACACAAAATTGTGATTGTATTTGAAAATAATATTATATAAGTAAAATATAATTTATAAATAATTTTCTGCAATTGAAAGATATTACAGTCAACTAAATATATGAAAAAAAAAATTCACTAATACTAATTATAAACTATTTTTATTACTTTAAAAGTATAATTTATGTTATTTAAAAAAGTTAAATGTATTATTACTATTTTGTGAATTTTCCTTTTTTATGAAATCATATTATATATACATCTATTTTCCGTTTTCAATTTTTTTTATGACTTTATAAAACATTTCTTTTTTTATTACATATATTTTTGGAAATTTTTGAAAAGGAAACTAAATAAAAGAATTAATAATACTCTTTCTATTTTTAATTCATTAAGGGTATCAATGTAATCAACCATCGTGAGAGTGAACGTGAGAATGACACATAGGAAACTGACTTCTCAAATAATATTATAGAGATTAATAATCAAACGTAATTAGAAAATCATACACATATCAAACTTGATTTAACTTTTTTATAAAAGGATTACTTCACAAAATATAGTATTTTCTTTAAGGAAACTCAATCTTCCACGTGTATGTTTAGAGATACCTTTAGACTATCATGTGGAAAGCTGATCATACGGAATTCAACTAGTAAAATAGTGCAATATAAAGTTAAGAAGTAGACATAGATATAGAGAAGTAACCATTCAAAGTTGGCCCAGTACAAGTCACACTCAAACCCTCTCTTCACCAAGCTAGAATTTTGAAACTACATGTCTCTAGGTACCAACCCATCTACATAACATAAAAAGCTGCTCTTTATTATCTTCTCTTTGCTAATCGAGAAGAATTAAAGTTAAACGTGAGACTGGCTCCTGAAGGACCCGAGCGCCTTCACCGCACCAGCCCTCAGCACAAACTGATGGTAGAACGCCGCAATAGCTGCACCCGCAAACGGACCTACCCAAAATATCCACTGTAAAACAAAAGAGAAAAAACATTAAAAAATCCTTGTCAACAGGTAATATAGAACACGGAGAAATAAAACATTATATTTATTAATACGAACATGATGGTCCCAAGCTTGGTCCTTGTTGTAGATGATTGCAGCTCCAAGACTTCTTGCAGGGTTAATGCCAGTGCCCGTGATTGGAATTGTAGCTAAGTGAACGATGAATACCGCAAATCCAATTGGTAATGGAGCCAGTACCTTCAGTTACCACATCATCAACAATAACAAAAATATATGTTACAAAATCACGAGACAAATAGTGTAGACTCCAAATATTATTAATATAGTTATGTTTGTGTCTCAGAGTTTGAGAGAAGGATACGTGGTGCAAATGGTCCCTGGGACCTTTTCAAATAAAAAGTCATTCATGTATGATGTAGATAGGCGTTGAAAGACAAAAAGTTAAGATGATCAATGTTCATTTTTGTCGTTTGTTGTAATGGAGAATCGAGAAGCTAGGCTGGAAAAATATACTACATATATAATATCTAGTTCTTGTCATGACTCATAATGTCTAGTTCGGTTATCAGCATTGGTCCAATATCAATATATACATACATTTTTTTTTTTGGTGCAAACTGCAAATGTTAAGAACAAAGTTATATTTTTAGACAAGAATTGGTTCCAAGCATAGCGAGATAGAATATTTTTAAGACTCCCAAATATTAGTTGTTAATATGTATATACTATTTACTCCCTATTTAATTAAGATAAATATACGTATCAATCAATAGTGTTTCAACTCCACAAATTTCATGGTCGGCCATGTTTTTAGACGTAGATGATATTAGTGTGTCCACCCCACCCCAATAAATGCATATTATTCATCTCTAGGCCGATTAATACTTTGGTACGTCATCGTTTTAATGATATCATAGTGGGCCGTATGGCCGTATAGAACACGGAAAATCTACGTTTTCCATTAATGCGGTGAATTTCGAAATGACCTAACCACGTTCTCATAACTAAATAATCAAAAAGGTAAGTGAGCTTACTGGGACGTGAGAATCACGCGCACTCCTCTTGGGGTCAGTGGCTGAGAAGACGGTGTAGACTAAGACGAATGTACCGATGATCTCGGCGGCAACACCGGTGCCTATGCTATAGCCGTGTGAGAGACCATTTGCGCCGCCACCGTAGCGGTTGTAGTAAGAAGACTGGAAGGATTTAACCAAAGCTACACCGCAAATTGCACCGAGGCACTGAGCCACCATGTACATTACTGCTCTCACCAACGTCACTTTCCGAGCCAAAAACAGCCCAAACGTCACCGCTGGGTTTATGTGCCCACCTATATATATATCATTAAAAGTCAGTTGATTATGCCATCGCAATTTTATGTAACAATTTTAATTGTAAGTAGGGCATTATGAAATATTTTTATAACGAATAAAGAAAAAAATATATTTGAACGTAGATATAATGAAAAAACTGAAATGTCAAATCGGCAAAGTAAAATAAGTTGAGACAGCATAAGTTATTATGTTCTTAGCTAAAATGCTGCGTTATGATCAAATTAATACATGAAAATATGAAAAAAAAAAAAAAAAATACATGAAGATATGAAAAAGTAAGAGGAAGTTAGGAACCAACCAGAGATTCCGGCAGTGCAGTAGACAAGGATGAAGATCATGCCACCAAAGGCCCAAGCGATGCCGAGGACGCCAACACCTGCACACTGGTCAGGATTAAGGTGTGGATCGGTCTGGCTCTTGTAACCAATGACAGTCATAACGGTGACATAGAGGAAGAGGAGAGTGGCTATGAACTCAGCGATGAGAGCTCTGTAGAAAGACCACCTCCCAAGCTCAGTAGCGTCGAACAGAGGCTCAGGTGGTGGGTCTTGATAGTCTTTTCCGGAGAATGATCCTTTCTCTCCTGCCACTTCCTTCGTCATTGTTCTAAGAGTCTTTTGTAATCTTAAAAGAGAGAAATTGAGAGAGAGAGAACTGATGTGGTAGCATTTTGTGAGTCGGTGAAGGGTATTTATGGGCAGATATGACGAGGCTTTGGGCTCTGTTTTCTTTGTTTTTTTTTCGGGCAACGCTCTGTTTTCTTGGTTTTTTATTTTACTTTTTGGTTGTTGTTAATAAGATCTTTTAAGGTTTTGGAATGATAGTAACGAACGGAGGATTAATTTGATGTAGATTAGACTTTTTTGACAAAAAAAAAGATTAGACTACATTTTATCAATTATTTATCAGTTTGGTATTTAGTGGAATGGACTAACAATGAACGTGATCAGCCTAATGCAACAAATTATCATTTAGCAAAAAAAAAAAAAATGCAACAAATTATGAAGAAATAAACGCTAATCCGTGTCTCGTCCAAAAACAATGCACTAGTCTGCAAAACATTAGTCGGTTTGGCTTGTTATCACTTATCACCATTTAATCTAAAATAATTAGATCATTATCTAAGGCTATTTTGAAAACAGGTTTAATATTCTAGAGATCATATAAAAAAAAACTAAAAATCATAGCAACCATTAGATCCAAAATTTCCATTTTCTAGAAAAACTATATAAATATAAAAACTTTACTTTCATAATACTTTTGAAGAGTTAATTTTTGTAATTACACATGTGTGTGTGTTTCTTTGAACTTTTGTAATTACAAATTAAAGAAAATTATCGGCTTATTGGTAAATAATAGACACAAGCTAGACCAACTAGGTGGATCGGAAGAGATAATGACACACCTAACTACAATAAACACATGACCAAATTGATGTTTTCCAACGAAACATGTGACATGTTCAAGATATGCGAAGAATTTATATGACTTATAAAGTTATAAGTCATGTTTAAAATATAAATCCTCTTACTCAAATCTATACTATTATAGTAGGATTCTAGATAAATTCTTCTCTTGATTTTTAATTTAGTTACAATATCATAAAACTCCTATATTTATGCATATCATAATTAAATAATATCCACCAAACAATTAATTTTAAAAATATTTTAAAAACATAAAAACACTTAAATCATGTATAATCTCCCTCCTTTATCATCCCTCTCTTTTATCATTTATTTTTTGCAAAACGAACCACTCTATTTATTATCATAAATCTATTTACAACAATTTTCTAATTATTCACTATAACTTTTATATAATAATATTTTGAGAATATTCTTTTTTGTAGTTTAGAGTTTTTTGATAAACACTAAACTAAGCACTATGTATAATTTTATTAAAAGTACTAATGAAAAATTTACTAAGTTTAATATGTTCAAAAAATGAAATTTAGTATGTAAAATTGATATTATAAATATGTGAGAAATGCCATAATATGCAAAAAATATCTTAATAAACAATCTAATAATGTGTATAAGATCTTTTAAACTTAACATATCAATAACATTTTTGGGGAGTTTTTCAGAACAAAATTATATCCCTCATCAAATTACTGTCAAATATATTTTCTATCATTAGAAATTATATCCAATTTAAACTATTAAAAATCCTTTAAAGATAATGGGCGGGTCTAAATAGATATACTATTTTGATTTTTATATATGTATATTTATATAGAATTTTAGATAAATTTAGGAAGTTAATAATATTAACAAATTATATGTTAACATATGCTATATACTGGTTATATATGGATCATCGGATCTATCTAGTCGACCATGGTATAGGTTGGATATGAAAATAGAAACTCAAACATTATAATAGAAAAAATTCAAAATTATTTTATTTTCTAATAAAAATTATAGATTTATCATATTTTATCAAAATAATCAACAATGTTCGCGATTTGAAAATGCGGTTAACACTTATTATAATAATATTCTATTATTTTCTTTTATTTATTAAGTATTTTTGGTCAAATTTATTAGGTACTCATGTGATAAATTTACAAGGGAAATGCTCTTAACTAGTGCGGTGGTTGCACACTTGCACTCGAGTCTTGAAGCTATTCATTGATCACAAATATGATCCAAGCCAGACTTTCTAACAATGGGGTCAAATATGTTGCAAGAAAAAAATAGCAAAAGTCATCTTGCGAATCCCAAAACAACAATTCCACGAATAACACATGTCTATCATAGTATCACTGTCCATTCAATTTCAAAATTTAGAGTTCTTCGACAAGCAGGGTTGCACACAACTTTTTTAAAAAAACTTATGGTTGGTGTAACCCAAATAATTGAATGAATAACTTACTTAACCAAATTACAAGATGGTGGTCTATTGATAGGTTGATAATAAATTGTAGAAACTAAGGGCTTGACTGGTTCTCCTGCCATCATTCGTAAACGTAGCTTTTGCAGTTGGTTGCGGTTGTTGGCGTTTTGCAACAATCACAGAAAACGCTATAAACCGCTTCAAATCGCTCTGAAAATTTCAAAAACTAGTTTCAGCTAGCGTTTGCGGTTGCAGGCGATTGCGGAAGGATAAAAATATTTTTTTCCAGAAAAATATATAAATATAAAAATAAAATATTCAATTAAAATTTTAAATTAAAATAATTGAAATACTGAAATATTTGTATTATAAAATTTCCAAAAAAAATATTTTCTATAATTTTTTAAAAAGTGCATTTTCAATAAAAAAATTATATTTATCATGAAAATATGATTTTAATATTTTGATAATTATATAAAATATTAATATTGTTAATTTATTACTTAACCGATGTTGTATTTGATGATAAACCAGTCATAAGTATCCCGCAAACGCAACAATTTTTAACCGTTGAACCAGTCGTATAAATCTCTTACTAACGCTTAAAACCGTAATCTCCCGCATCCGCAAACGCCTGCAACCGCAACCAAAATCGCTGCGTTGTAACCAGTCAGACCCTAAATAATATAGGTTTGAACACTCCACTATATTTTTACCTTGTAGCTACACAGAGAAAGGGCTTGGGTCCATTCGAAAACTTGGACAGAGAGTTTACTTGCTTGGATGCACACTCTTGAGAATTAGTTTGAACCTAAGATTTGGACACCCTATATTAATAAAGAAAAACTACTTAAATGTGTGTATTAGTACTATATATATATATATATATATAAGTTGATTACTTTTGATAAATTATTAACTGTTAATCTTTTATTTTATATAATTTTTTGGTTATAACTGTTAATCTGACGACTTCATAATAAATAGTAGAGTCGGCAAATTAGATATGGCTCTAGAAATATGAGAGGCCACAAAACGTTAGTTTTACTTTAAACGAAACATTGTAAAGTTATTAATATGGTGAATCTTGATTCGAATCTTGCCACATAGTTATGAGTTATTACTTTTGATTTCATTTGAATATCCAAAGGAGAATTTATCAGTGGGTTGTATCTACATTCGAAATTTAAATCTATGTTTTTAATAGATTCAATTTTAATAGTTAAAAAACATTATAGCGTTATCAATTGATAAATATAAGTTTTATTAAGAGTTGCAAAACACAAGTAAATAGTAGCAAACCTAAATAATATAGAATTCTCCAATTAGCAGTCTCCAAACAAAAGGTTGTGTACTCTACAAATAGATGGACCATATATTTGAGAGCTTCATACCGACTTTTTAGTTGATATATAAAGATAGAAATAACTTCAAGAATTTAATGGGGGTGTTAGTGGAACTTAAATTTCTATAGAGTTTGTTGATTTTAAGAGTTGATAGATTTGATAAATTTGGAAAATCTATGAAAATAAATTATTTATGATGATTTTAAGAATCCAAGGGACATATGTAGTATTCTCAAGATCTTGTTTTGTGAGTTAAAATGTTAAGAATATAACTCACATTAATACTTACTTTAATTAATTTGTAGAATCATTAAAATCTAAACTTTTTGAATAACAAGGGATTTGTAATGGAATTATAAAATCATCAAACCAATAACACTAAACTTCAATGAGAATATAAGAATCACTACACCAATAACACCAAACTTGAAAATTCTAATAGTCCTTACACTACAAGAAAACACGCTATATTCCGACGGACGTTCCGACGAACAACAAAGTCGTCGGAAAATTTTGACAATTTTCCGACGGAATTCCGACAAAAACAAAAAATACAACTTCGTCGGAAATGCATCGGAATATTCCGACGATTTTCCGACCAAATGTGGTTCGTCGGCATATACCGACGAAATTCTGACGACCTTCCGATAAAATATATAAATGTTGATGTCGTCAGAAATTCGTCGGTATTCCGTCACTATATACCGACGATATAGTGACGAACTATGGTTTTATTCAAAGTGGACAAGTTCCTCGGAAATTCCTCAAAATATACCGAGGACATTCCGACGACCTTGCTTAGTTTGTCGGAATGTCCTCGGTATATTCCGAGGAATTTCCGAGGACTTATGTTTTTTAAAAAAAATTAAATCAAAATATATATAAATTTTGGATACCGAAATTATGAAAATAACACTTAATAAGTGTTTAGTATAGTATTTTATCACAATCGTTCAAATATAACTACTCATTAAAATATTTATGTATGTATATATATGATTGTTTTCATAACATCTCACCTTAACACTCATATACTTATACAATCATATTCATCTAATCTTACACTACAAAAATGTTTTGTGTAAAATCGTGTTATAAAAATATTTTTATAGTTAAACCTTTATGAAAATATTATATATATTATCCGTCGGTATTCCGTCACTATATACCGACGATATAGTGACGAACTGTGGTTTTATTCAAAGTGGACAAGTTCCTCGCAAATTCCTCAGAATTGGAAATCAAAATATATATAACTTTTGGATACCGAAATTATGAAAATAACACTTAATAACTGTTTAGTATAGTATTTGATCACAACCGTTCAAATATAACAAGTCATTAAAATATTTATGTATGTATATCACTACAAGAAAACACGGTATATTCCGACGGAGGTTCCGACGGACATAAATGTCGTCGGACATTTTTGACAATATGTGAGTCATACATCATATTACTTTATGCATATCATTAGTTTATATTTAATTTAAAGTAAATAACTTTTCACTCATATATGTTTTTAATTTATAGGTGAATGATGGTTTGGCCAGAGGTTTTGTGTTCGATGATTGGATACGTGAATTTGTGTTGGGACCAAACTATGTGGAAAGGTCATTTTAAGACAACATATGATGCTGGTGTTTCGTCTTCTTCCGGTGACGATGTCTACTACGGCGACATAGAAGAAATATTGGAAATCCAGTTTCCTGGTATGGTTGGATTGCGGTGTGTAGTATTCTATTGTGAGTGGTATGACACCACTCCAGATAGAGGAGTGAAGACTGATGCGTTTGGTGTTACATCGGTTCATTCACAGCGGAAACTTCAGTATTATGATCCCTTCATTCTTGCTTCACAAGCTGATCAGGTATGTCAATTACTTCATAATTAATGGTTTATATTTTACTAATACCTCGTATAATTGATAGGTGTGCTACATCAGTTACCCTCGAGTGACATACAGAGATGATCCATGGGTTACTGTAACACAAATCAACCCAAGAGGACGAGTCGATGGAGAAAATGAACCATTACAACCAGACTCTACCAGTAACGTGACTGCAGTTGAAGATTTGGCAGATGTGGAACTTGTTGAGAATTTTAACGAGTTTGGATTTGATGCGGTTGTACATTCAGAGGACGAAGCTGAGGTTGGAGAGTTTGATGAAGATTCTGATTAGGAATTATTTTTACTTGACATGTATTTATTAGTTGTAGTACATCTTACATAAATTTTTTTTTTACACAAGTTCGTCGGTATTCCGTCACTATATACCGACGGAATACCGAAGAAATGTGGTTTATTTAAAAAAAACACTAGTTCGTCGGAATATACCGACGATATTCCGATGAACTAGTGTTTTTAAAGATTTTCAGAAAGTCGTCGGAAGGTCCGACGAAATTCTGACGAATTATTTTTTTACGACGAAATGTGGTTTATTTAAAAAAAAACACTTGTTCGTCGGAATATACCGACGATATTTTGACGAACTAGTGTTTTTAAAGATTTTCAAATCAAAAAATATATAAATTTGGAAACCAAAACTATAAAAATAACACATAATAAGTGTTTTGTATAGTATTAGATCGCACCGGTTCAAATATAACAACTCATTAATATATTTATGTATGTATATCATTGTTTTCATAACATCTCATCTTAACACTCATGTACTTATACAATTACATTCATATAATCTTACACTACAAAAATGTTTTTGTGTAAAATCGTGTTTTGAACACATTTTTATAATGAAATCTTAATGCTAATACTATATTCATTTGGAAAGATTTGGAATTTGCATTTAGAAACTTGTGTTAAACCCCTAAACCCGAAGTCGTCAGAATTCCGTCACTATATACTGACGGAATTCCGACGAAATCATAACCCGAGAAAAGCAAACCGCGTGAAATTTTTTCGCAAACCACCAACCGGTTTAAATTTAATGATTTCGCCGGAATTCCGTCACTATATAGTGACGGAATTCCGACGAACCCTGTTCCGTCGGAATCATTAAACTAAAAACCCTACACTTCCTTTCTTCTTCGTCATTTCCGCCTCATCCCTCTCTTTTCTCTCTCGGCGATTTCCGCCTCATCACTCTCATCTCTCTTCTCCGGCAACTCCTCCGGCGATTCCCGACTCCTCCGGCGCCTCATCACTCTCATCTCTCATCTCTCTTCTCCGGCTCTCTTCTCACATCTCTTCCCCCACACCACAAATCATGTAAGATTGCATAAACTCTTTATATTTCAAACTTTTAGGGTTTAGGATGTTAGATCTTAGGATTTGAGGTTGTTTGATTGAAAACTCTAGGATTAAATGGATAGTTTAGGATCTATTTGCTAGGATTGTTGTTTTAATTTTTTTAAAACGTTTTCTAATTTTTAAAAACGTTCTTTTTATTTTTAAAAACATTTTTCTTATTTCCAGTAATATATTATATATAATAAAACGTTTTTGAATTTTTATAAATATTTAACAACTTTTTCTATACTTAAAAACGTTTTATAAAACGTTTTCTAATTTTAAAAAACGTTTTTTATTTTTAAAAACGTTTTTCTTATTTCCAGTAATATATTATATATAATAAAACGTTTTTGTAATTTTTATAAATAGTTAACAACTTTTTCTATACTTAAAAACGTTTTATAAAACGTTTTCTAATTTTTAAAAACGTTTTTTTATTTTTAAAAACGTTTTTGTTATTTCCAGTAATATATTATATATAATAAAACGTTTTTTTGTAATTTTTATAAGTATTTAACAACTTTTTCTATACTTGAGAAGATTTTATAAAACATTTTCTAATTTTTAAAAAACGTTTTTTATTTATTTTTAAAAACGTTTTTGTTATTTCCAGTAATATATTATAGGCGGTTCCTATATTTATTTTATAATGTAGTTTATTTACTAACTTTAAATATTTTTGTAGGCGGTTCCTAAAAGGAAAGAAGGTCGTTTAGTTGGGTTGGCTCGTCGTTCTTCTTCAGGTCCGGGGTCTTCTTCGCAAGCTTCGTATACTGATCCCATGATTCTGGAGCAGCTACAGAACAAAGATGAACGGATTATGGCATTGGAGGAGCAGAACACCACTATCATTGCTGAGCTGGAATCCCAAAAGAAGACCAACACTCAGATAATGGAAAAGCTAGAACGCTTGTTTCCTACTGAGTTTTAAAACTTTGTGTGTTTTAAACTTTATGAATGTTTTTTTTCTATTTACGTTTGTATGAATTTAAATTTTATAATATTATTAGTTTTAAATTTCAGATTTTATTTATTTAGATTAATTTTAATTATAAAAATATTTAAAATTAAAAAATACAATAAAAGTGGTATATTCCGACGAACAGAGTTCGTCACAATATACCGACGAACAGAGTTCGTCACAATATACCGACGAACTGGAGTCGTCGGAATATACTGACGACCTAAGTTCGTCGGTATATTGTGACGATTTTAGTTCGTCGGTATATTGTGACGACTCCAGTTTGTCGGTATATTGTGACGAACTCTGTTCGTCGGTATATTGTGGCGACTCCAACTCGTCGGTATATTGTGATGAACTCTGTTCATCGGAGATAATTATTCCGATGAATCCTGCCCTCGGAAGGTGTTATCGGAGTTTCGTCAAAAGTTCGTCGGAATATGGTTTCTCAGTGTTCGTCAGAAAGTCGTCGGAAGGTCCGACGAAATTCTGACGAATTATTTTCTTCCGACGAAATGATACCGACGAACCGGTTTGTCAGAAGTTCGTCAAAATATGTCTATTCTGACGATTTTGTCCGTCACTCTCTGCCTATTTTCTTGTAGTGTTATAAATCCAATTATCACTAACACCCCCTAAGAACAACATTATCGCAGGTAATAATGGAGTTTCTAAGTTTGTGAGATCCACAGAAATGGCAAAAACTGATCTCAAAAGACGTCAGATAAAGACTGATTTAAGTGGGTTTTTTGCACTATATGCGCATTCCACCGATATATGGCGGTCCGCGATTGGTACTTTTCTAATTTTTTTTTAGATTAGATAAAAAAATTAAGAAACCCTCTAAAAGTTTCAGAGATAATTATGCTCTAAGTATTTAGGTGCTTATTCAAATTAGCATCTACTCCATCTTTGTAACTTTTCTTTGTTGACAAAAATTCTTCCTTTTTAACCTTTAGAATATATCTTTTTCAAAATACTTTTTTTGTTCTTCTTAAGTTAAGACAAGCATAAATACATTAAATTTAAGGGAAATTGGGTGAAATAATATATATTAAAAAACAAAATTTATTATCCAAATAAAAACACACTTTTCTCCTCTTTTCCCTTCCTATCTTTCTCTAATTTCTCACTAAGAAAACGAATTACTTTTTTAGTTATTTAACAGATAATCCCTAAATTTAAACCTTTTTTTTTTGTTGTGTTCAACACGCGTATATTTTTACTAAGATCTTGATCAAATACAACCTTTAGAATATTGGTAAGAAAAACTGTACCATAGACATATACATACAAATTAGACAATGTATAAGAGTGAATTTCCATTCCTATTTTTGAACCAAATTAAAATAAAAAAGAAAATATAAGAAACTGACATAACAATCAAAGATCCTGAATTCCTTTTGAATATCAAATTTCATGTGTAAGTAAAATTCTATAAATAATAATTCAAAATTATTATAAGTATTATTGTTTTAGAAAATTAAGTCTATAATTTAAAATATTATTTTAACTTAAATTCATATATTTGACTAAAATAATTTTTATTTTTATTTTCATATTTACGAATGTATAGAACAACATCAAATTTTAAAAATAAAAAATAAAAAATAAAGAATGATTTAAAAAAAAACTAATTTCTATTTATTAAAAAAAATCTAGCTAGGTTTATGTAATTTTATATACAATAGCTATTAAACTAAACAAGATTTTTTAAATTTATCAAATAATACTTTAGTAAATTATACTAAAATGTTTTTATGTTGATCGCTGTATATATTTTTATGTGCGTGTGTTTGGAGTAATAGGCTAATAGCATACATTTTGATTAAAGATTCATGTGGTTAAAAATGTAATATGAAAATTGATGGTTAGTAACAAAGTAAATGCACATGTTCAAACTAGATAGGACGGGAAGTGGGGGTAAGGTGGGTTGTTAACTTGTTATCATTCACCGACCCAATTTGACTTTGCAGCTGCATTCTAAAGTTTCTGTGTTTTTTTCTTCTTGCCAACACATCTTTTAGGTTTACTGTGTCCCCTATATGTTTTTCTAAACTTTCTAATCAGTTTCTTTTTCCTATTTTAATCTCTTAACTACATTTCTTAATAGTGATCTTCTGTAAATTTGCCGTCCACTTGCGAATAGGCTCGTGAGCACCACAACTAACTTAGTTCGTTGTTTATTTATTCTGGGCTGGTTTAAGTTTCTTTTTGCTCCTAAACTTACCAATGTGATATTCTGAATTATTTCTTTATACTATGAAATATACTGAAAATGGGTTTGGATCTGCTCCCGTGAATGACCAGTTGCCCACTATGTTTCACACTTTTTCCTATTTTAATCTTTTAACTACTAACTTTTAACTTTTTAATAGTGACTTAGTTGTAGCTTTTCATCCATTTGCAAATAGGCCACTATCTTTCACACCTTTTCCACGTCAGAAAAAAGAAAGCAACTTTTCTTTTTAGTTTTAGAATATTCACAGAATATGTTCGTAAAGTAAACTCTCCGTGGTAAGTTATCCGAATCTCACTTGTAGCCAAAGCATTGAATCCAAAACAGAAATTGTAAACCTAGTATACTTGTCTATCAGTGCTAATGTGCTATGCATGGTACCTGCGATGTTTAGTATTTTTTTTTTTTATGTATTGAGTATATGCGTAAGCCTTAATTATTTTTAGAGTTAATTGACTTAAAACCCAAAGAAATTGACCCAAAGAAATTGACCCAAAGAAATTGATGAAATTAGCAAACTACTTTTGATGGGACAAGTTAGATGTCTATGAACAAAGGTACTAAGATGTGGGATTTAGGGTATATAGCTAATTATAAGGTTTTGTGTGTGTATGGAATCCAAATACACTTACTTTTATATAACGCTGTTTTCATATAAAAATTATTCCGAAAAAAAACTGAAAACCATATGTAAAACAAAAATTCTAACAACTAACATCATGTTTAAAATATTACTTTTTAAAATAAAATTAAAGATAACCAAACTTAATTACTTTGTTAAAAAGATACTAAAACAAATATTTCTACTGCGTTCGCGGCCGGCTAGTTGCCGGAAAGGCGTAGATCAGACCACCACCGTGGCGGATTGGAGTGAGTCAGCTAACAAATCGGAAAAAAAAATCATATTTCTTTAGATTTTAAGTTTGAAATTACATATGTGTCTTAGATTTGGTATATTTTGATTAAAAAACAAGAAAAATCCACAAAATTGAAAAAAAAATGTAAAGCGGCTAGAAGTTACAGAGAAATCGTGGAGAAGGTTGAAGACGAGACTAGTTTCGTCATTTTGTACTTCATTAACCTAAAAATTAAAATATTTGACAAAATTGGGATTTAGTCCTCTCAAACCCGGATCTTGTGTTAATATCCACGCGCCTCTAACCACTAGACTACAAGACAACTTTATAATATGTTCATAATACCAATATATAAATGTAAAATATATCTAAAATCTTTAAAATTAATCTCTGATTAATCTCTGTATAATCTTCGATTAATTGATTAGGCGCTAGGTCATGTTCGACCGCACGCTTAACGCCTAACAAGTTCTTGAACCTTGAATAAAATTTATCCAACATAATAAGCCATTTCGCACTACCATCTCCATATTGACAAAATTCTGTCTTTGTTTTTTTGGTCCCATTGATTTTGAGCCCATCTTGAGGCGAAGGTTAATATAATACACATCATGTCATTTTCATAGAGCTTCTGTTTTTTCTCTTCATTTATGTTATTTGATAAATCTTTTGGTTTTTCTCCTTTACAGTTCAGTATGTGTACATCAAATGTCTACAACATATACTACACTCGTATATTTTCTCTCAGCTTCGGTTCAAACCGAATCCAATTAACCTCACCTCTTGAGCAAGACGTTTCATCAGACAGCCACCATCCGAAAAAGGCAGTAAAGCAAGCTTGGAACATATTTGGAAAGATAGATGTGTTGATCAACAATACCGGAATCAGATGCAATGTCAGGTAAGAAGATGAGTGGGAAACAGTCTTCATAAAGATGTTTTGGAACTAGAGGCAATGTTAATTATGAAGATGAGTGGAACATATTTTAGTATCCACACCCCATAAAGAAAGAGATCATCCTATATATATTAATTGAGAAGTCACTTAAGTCATTTCCGCTCACATATCGTTTATAGAAAAATTATATAATTAATTGTTATAATTTGATTGGTTGATGATTTTTATTTTTTGTTTATTTAATTATTTTTTTTAAATGAAACTAATCATAGAATTACCTAATATAATCTATGTTTCCAAATAACAATTAAACATCTTAAATAGATGAATTAACATAATTATTTATGGAAACAATTAAATATCATTGATTACATTATATAAATTGATAATATACAGATACATACATATGATACTACAAAAAAATATATAACCAGTTTTAATATATTTATATTAGTAGTGGATACACCAAATCATAGCTTGTAGAAAATTAATTAATCTAAGCCTAATAATATTAATTAAATCCACGCATTCACTATATATTTTTAAAATATGTCAAATGAATGTAAAACAATCAAATATATAATTAAAAATAATTCCAACCATTTTCCAGTGACAATGTGATATTATAGCTGAGTTACCACTTCAAAAAATTATTAAAATATTTTTATATTTAAAACATTAAATATATGGTAAGTAATTTAAAATGGTATTAATCCAGAAAAAATTGGATTAGGTAATTATATAATTAGTTTCCTTTTAAAAACTTTAACAAAATAAAAAATATCAACAAATCATATTATAACAATTAATTGAAGAGTTCTCCTATGAACAATACGCCAGTAGAGGTCACTTAAGTTACTTCTCAATTAATATATATAAAGTTATTTCTCAATTAATATATTAGAGGATAGTTGTGACTATAATAAAATTTGCATGATTATTTTTAATAGAAAAAAGAAAGAAAACATAAATAAAAACAGAAGGAAAAAATAATAATACTTGTTTGTTGTCTTCTTGGTTCTTTTAAATTTAATTTTATTTTTTTGCCGAGATACATGTATTTTACGTGTTACTAAAATGTAAAATAATTAGTTTTATGTGTGTTTTAAAACATCAATATAAATTGAGAAATGAAGATCAATAAAAGTAATCAGTTCTACAATTGATAAATTCAAAGAAGGAAAATATAATATAAATTGAAAGTAAGAAAAAATTATTTAAAAAATAATGATATGAATTTTTCGGTATAATGAATTTTTACAATGAATGATAATAAAATTTCACAAATTTTATACAAATTAAAACATTTTATTAGGATTTAATATTGAAACTCACATTAATATTAAGTATACATGTTAAAAATAACGAAAATACATTACTTAAATTTTAAATATTATATTTTCTTATATATAATTAGTTAATCATATTCAATTTAACCAGGTATGTATTAAAGTAATTTAAAATAAATGAAAATAATACCAGATATTTAAAATGCTTAGTTTTAATAAACAAATTTGACAAAATAAATTAGTGTTGGATAAAATAGTGTGATGATCAAAGAATATTTAAGGATGAGTTTGTTTGCTTAACCACTTTTGAATTTTATTTTAAACACTAAATAAAAAATGATTGAGAAGAGTGATTTTTTGATATGACAAAATTATAAAACTTTCTAACTATTTTGCTTATAAGTAAAATAAAGTGGAAGACCAAAAATACGAGGAATAGAAAGTGTTAAAAATATATTTTTTTCAACAATTTTGGTTTATTTAGTTAATTAAAAATTTGGTAAAAAAATATATTTTAAAATTAGATTAAAATTTATAAATTATCACTTCTGCTTATTATCCACTCTCTAAACTTTTCTAAGGTTATATAACACCAAGCTTTTGATTTTCGAATTATTTAAAGTTAAAAAATTATTTAATATTTATCATTATTATTTAAAATTTTAAAATTATAAACAAAAACATATTTTCATACAATTTTATCTTCCTGAAACCGCGGACGACCCCTAATTTAATAAATATTCTGAGTAAAAAAAATATATAGATAGATATATTTCAATATCGTTTAAATTAAAAATATATCACATATAAAATACATAAAAATGTTAATTTCAAATTTTTCATTGGGTAGAAAGCATCAGTTAATAAATATTCATATTAATAATATAGTATTTTGTTACAGTAAATATAAAAATGTTAATAAAATCATATAAGTACTGATATCACTCAAATTACCCTAAGGAGTGACTTACTCTCTCAAACAAGAGACCAGTAGTAGTATTTTGGGATCAAATCCATAAAGAGCTAGGGAACTGATTAAATCTAATCAAGAAATAAATGTAGTTTGTAATTAAACTAAATTGCAGTAATGAGAAAAAAAGTAAATAGCATATTCCTAATTGAGCAATGTAGTTGCTCCAATAAATTGACTGAAGGTTGAAACTTAATCGGAAATGCGTTAGACTTAGGGTTGCTATTCAGGTTTTGGAGAATATAATCTTATAGGTGCTAATTAGTTGTATGCATGGTATTAAAGAGCTCAACAACTAAATAACTAATTCATTGGGCTCTTGCTTACTGAATTCGTCTATTAACTAGATCTATTGACCTAAACAATAGTGTTTGATCAATAGCAGTGTCGATCGATTTCCAATAGGAATATCTATCGATTCACTTCTCACGACGTCGATCGATTTCCGATGGGAATATTAATCGATTCGGCTAATTAAGCTTTATGCGCGAGTTAATATATGCTCACTATATATTCTTAGATCAAGCTCTCGCCGTATTTCTAGCAAATCCTATCTTAATAGAATGGATTCATGAAGTCAGTATAGTTTAGCCTTTGCTATAACAATCCAAATTCCTAGATTCAAGTTCCTAGTTAGCAAGTCTACATAAGCATTAAGAACAATTCTATAATGAACACTACAACAAGCGATCCTATAGTTGGGGCTAATCCCTCTAACCTATTTGAACCCTAAATCTAACATGTAAATTACTCAAACATAGCTAAGCAGTTCATAGCACAAGCAAAATAAACAAACTTCATAAAATAGAAAGATAGATAATAATGGAGTTCCAATCACAAATCTCTCTGGATCTTCTCTCCAACTCTAAAAATTCTAAAAACCATTTACTGTGAAAAATAAGAATACAAGAAAGCTCTCTTTTGCCTAAAACAACTTGGCAAAGTATAAAAATACTTAGGTAAAAACTCGTTAGGGTCATAATTGTAATTTGGTGAAGTCTTGGCACTACAAGAAAATCGAGTATTAATTGCGCCTGGAAAACGCTATGTAACGATATGATAGCGTTATTAGGTACGATGTATCATCGGCCGTGATAATAGGTCGAACACTTTAGATAGCGGTTTTTTGTACTGCTACTGTTTTAGATTAATATAGCATTTTTTGTTTGCCATTAAATGTTATTTAATAACATTTTTTGGTTATTATTAATTTAATTTTTTTTATTTTTACAATTTTTATAATTATTTATTGGTAGTTAATTATTATTAAAAAACATAAAATAAAAATTTATTTACAACAAAATCAGTTTATAAATTGGTATTTCTTTACAAACTGAAATTTGGATATATGGTTTACAATTAGAAATTGGTTTATTAACTAAACCCTAACTAAACCAATTAAATTTAGCTAAACCTAATTCAGCTGTCAAACCAAGCTTTCTTCAACCTACACCGTCACCGCTTCAGTACCATCTCCGACGCCTCTGCTCTGTCTTCCCCGACGCCGATGCTCTGTCTTGTCCAACGCCGTTTCTCTGTCTTCTCCGCCCTTGCTCTGATTCTCCAAGCTTTCACTATTTCTACAGTCTTTCTCTGTTACCTTCTTAGAAAACAAAAAGAAAATAATCAAGGAAACAATTAATAGGGTAAAAGAGAAGAATGAATACCAGTCACTATGGACAGCAATCAACAAAGATCAGAAACTAACGGACAAGAGAGAGGAGCAGATCTGTTACAAAGTATGGGAGGAGGCATCACTTCGTCACAGAACAGAGAGGAGGCGTAACGGTTCAGTCTCCGCCACCGCAGGACACTAAGAGAGAGAGAGAGAGAGAGAGAGAGAGAGAGAGAGAGGAGAGAGACGAGAGAGATGATGGGATGCTCCTCTTCTGTTGTTGTCTCGTGACCTCCATGCATCTGTATGGAGAAGGATATTGAGTGACAGAGAGGATGGTGAAGATGAGTCACTTAGAGCATCTCCAAAAAGAAACTCTATTTTAGAATTTCATAAACTCTATATTTTGAAGTTTCAAAGTGATCTTCTCCAAAAGAAAAACTTCAAAACTAACTTCAAAACTATTTGTACATTACATTATAGTCCTTATATTTGTCACAATTAATGAAAATTCATAAAAATTTTATAAATAACTAACACATATATAAAAATATTACATCAATATTAATTAATAAAAATTTACATTAAATATAAAACTAGAAATAGTAATACATAATTAAATATTAAACTACAAGCAAAATACCACATTATTCCATGATATGATTGAATTATGAATGAAAAATGAAACAAAAAAAGTTAGCTTTAAAAAAGTAAAAGAGAAAAAAAATATTGCTAATTTGTGATATTAATACTCGTGAGTACATTCGTTCTGAACAAAAAAAAAATCATACGAAAAAGATGTCAAGAAAATCAAGAACAACCATTTTGATTACAAAAAACTTGTTTGGATTTGAAGATTTTGGAGCTTCCGAGACTTATTTTCTAGATTATTAGTGTTGTTGTAATATTTAAATTTCTATAATAATTACGTTTTCATGTACCTTTTTAAAAAATAATTTTTAATTAAGTTTTTTTGTAATATTCTTGTTGTCTAATTCTAATTTTAAAATAATATAAATTTTATTTAAATTTTTTTATTTGATTTTATGTGTAAAGCTTAATTTTTAGAAATAAATTTAAGATTTGTGAGATATAATTTTTTTAAAGATTAAAATGATAAATAAGAAAATATACTTAAGAATCCTAAATAAGATATGTAAATATAAGGACCAAATTGCAAATAAAAATATGAAACTTCAAATTTGAAGTTTTGAGAAGTGAAACTTCAAATATGAAGTTTCACTCCCAAAAACTTCAAATTTGAAGTTTTGAAGTTTCTTTTTGGAGAGCAAAAAACTCTATATTTGAAGTTATTGAGAGTCTTTTGGAGATGCTCTTACAGAAGAAGTACGAGAGAGAGAAGATGAGTTTTGTGAGTCTAGACCCTTTGATATTTTTTGGATCTGAAAACAAAGGCGAGAGAGAGAGAGACAGGAGAAGAAGTAGGATGGATCAATCTGGACCCTTCAAAATTTTAATCAGTGGTTGAGTTTACACAAAGCATGATCTCCGCCCTTCTTTGTGATTGGCCACTTTGTGTTGACCAATCAGATATTTTTATTTGGTTCCTCTCTTTTTTTAATAACACATTTGTATTTGGTTCCTATTTTTTTAATAACATTGTTTTCTATTTATTTTGTGTTTTAATATAAAATATATTTTCGAAAATAAAATTCCTTTTAAAAAGCATTTTAAATTTATAATTCAATGATTTAGATTTGTATATATGAAACCGACTTTAGATTTTAAGAACTAGAGGATTTAAGTTTGAAATTTGAAATTAAGGTTTAGAATTAGAGTTTAGTGTATATATTTATGTATAGTACAACATAATGTTTTCAGTTTAGATTTAAGATTTTAAGTTTTAGAATTGAAGTTGAGTAGTAAAAAAATTAGTTTTTAGATTTTTAGTTATGGTTTAGGGTATATGATTAATTTGATATAGTTTTTAAGTACATGGTTTGAAGGTTCAAGGTTTGGGGTATTGATTTAAGATTTGACATTAATTATCTGAGTTTGTTTTTGAAATATCAAGTTAAATTCAAGATTTCATGTTAAAATATAAGAGTTTAAAGTTTTTGTTTAGAGTTTAGGGATTGTATTTTAAGTTTAGGGTTTAGGGTTTGAGGTTTAGGGGTTAGAATTTTTGGAGGCAAATAAAATGGAGTGAGAGGGAAAATGAAACAAGGATGAGAGGGAAAATCAATTATTTCCCGTTTTAGTTATGTATAGCGTTTCGAAACTAAAAGTGTTATGGATACTACATTTTAAAAAAGTGTTCGCAGAACTAAAATTGAACCAGCCATACATAGCGTTTTCATTTTCACAAACGCTATCTAAAAGTAGGAGGTACGTCAAACACAGCATAATCGGAAAAAAACGCTATTCTCTTATGCTATTAATACACACATTTCTTGTAGTGTGGGCTTCAAGTCGGCTGGGTCACGAATTGGTCATCCGCGCCTTCGGTATTGATCGATACTGCTAAGAGCATATCGATCGATTATAAACACTCCATGTCAACCTCAATGTGTTGGTCGATATCCAAATCGAGTGATTTCTCTAATTCTCTCCAAAATGCTCCAAAAACATCAATTTCTTCCATAATACTCCTGAACCTATAAATATGCTTAAAAGCTTCTATAATATAATAAATAGTTATAAAAACACTAATATACCATGACTAAAAGTAGGTCAAAATCATGGTATATCAAGTACGAGTCTCAATTAATAAATATTCATATTAAAACATACTATATACTAATATTAATATCATTTAATTTTACTTATATAACATATAAAATAAATACATGATTATTTTGATTTTTACCAACAAAATTTATTGTAAATACAAAGAGGGATTGATTTTATTTATGTGCAAATTTCAATTTAATGATATACGTAATAGTTACTCGCTTATCAATTGTTCAATGTATTTATAATAATATGTATAAATAATGTTCAATCTGCAAGCGTGGATCTCAAATGCTATTTGATCATATCATTGGAAAAATACACTACAATAAAACATTAATGTAGCGAGGACCTATTTCGTGGTTATTTCCTCGTAAATGAACTTTAACGAGGAAATTACCACGAAACCGAAAACGTCGTGTCGCATTTGTCGTAACACATATTTCCTCGCTAAACTCTTGTAAATATATACGAGGAAAAAAAATTTCGTAAACACGTGCCTACATTTTCTCGTAAAAGACGCGCAATGTTTTCCACTTAAAATACACGCTAAGATTTCGTCGTTAAAAACACGTAAACATTTTCTCGTACAGTCCTCGTTAACCTTCATCGTAATTCCCACGTAATTGTTTCCTCATAAAGTCCATGCTAAATTTCGTAGTTAATTCCAGGTAAATGTAACAACGAATTTACTTAGACACCTATTTTTCTGCATTGATAATTAATTATAATAGAATCTAAAAAGAAATTATTATTAAAAAGTAAAAAGAAAAATAATAGAAGAAAAAGGAAATATTTTATCAATATTTAAGTTTTAAATTTATAATACAACAAAAAGAAAAAAAAACATTAAAGTAGCTAAGGGAGGTGGTTATGGAAGTCGTCGCTCCTTCTGTTCATCTCTTCCTTGTCCTGGTGGTCTGGTTGTGGAATGCCCAACTGTGTCCGTATCGCTGCTAAAATCATCTCCAATTGCGGATTTTCCGCCGCTAAAACGTCCAAGAAACCTTCAAGTGAACCCATTTGAGCTTGCTTCGTGCTCAAATCAGAACACGTCGCGTTCAATTCCAAACGCAGCTGAGCAGTCTCATTTTTCCGTCGTTGAGCATAAGAAGATGTCGCTCTTGGGACATCGATAACGGAACTGATCCCCAACATACGTCCCTTTTTTATAAAAATTAAAGATTAATGTTAGCTAATGATAAAAAGTTAGATTAAATGAATAATAATAATAATAATAATAACAACAACAAGAACAATAATAATAATAATAATAATAATAATAATAATAATAATAATAATAATAATAATAATAATAATAATAATAATTTATCTCCTTGTAAATCTCATCCACTTCAACTTTGGATAATGTGACAGATTTCTCATTGGGGAACTGCTAGGTCAGCTGTGTTTGGCGCTATTCAACCCGAACAACAACATCTTTGTAGATTTGCTCGGACCTAGGATCTACAAATTTCCCAACCTTGTTCTTGTGGGTCCTCTCATAAAGTTCCTTAAGATATGGTAGAACTCCCATCTATTTGGCCTAAATTTTTTTTTTAAATAATTATCAATTATAATATATATAATAAAAAAGTTAATTAATTTAAATATTTACCATCCCTAGACGAACACCGGCTTAGGCTGTTTTACCCGAAGAGTGAAGCATCAGCGGGTTTCCATGCTCATCTTTCGTCAGACGGGAAGACGAGAAACTGTTGGAAACTCTAATAGACGATGGCAAGCTCCAATAATGGATGAGGCCATCCCATACATCCGTTGTGAGCTCAGCGGGTTTCCCGTGCTCATAACCATCCACTAGATAATCGTCCTTCCCTTTGGACATTGTGTCCAACAATCGCTCTTTAATTTGTCTTTTTGACAAAAGCTTTCTTCACCTCCTCATTCCCTCCTATGGACCAACGTCATTTTTGTTGTAGACAAAAAATATTAGATTAACAATTAGTCCATAAATATTTAAAAAATCTGAATAATTAAAATATAAAATTACTAACCACTTACAGCGAACATTTTGAATCACGTCTTTATGATGTGGTTCGGTGTTATTTTCCAGTTTGGATGTGCCTCAGAGAAGTAACCTTTGATCACCTCGGTTATGCTCCGAGCGACACAACCGTCAACCCCAACCCTGAGTTGAAAAAAAAAAACTAATTAAAAGTATTAAATATTGTAATGTTGTTATAAATAAAAAATATTTTTAAAAATGAAACGTACCAGAAAGTGCCTTCCAGTCGATTGGGGTCTAGGACTGGTAAACCTTCTATGCCTGGCTGAGCAAGAAGGTCCTCGCCGATGTGCTTATCATAAGGAGCCGTCAGCGGAACCAGAAAGTCGGGATGAACTTTGTCCGTAGAAGGAATTATATAAAATTTAAAAATCATCATCACAACAGATTCTATAAACTTATCTAAAATCACTTATCTAAGTTCCTTACACTAAACCACCTATCATCCTAAAATAATCCTAAACTAACCACCTAAACTAATCCTAAACTAATTACCTAAACTATCTAGAGAGAAAGTAGAGAGGAATACCTTAAGAGGATAAAGAGAGGAAGTTGCTACAAATGAGAGAAATGTGATGGCTCAAGTTTATATAGAGAATTATATATCCTTGTAAAGTACTCGTAAACTAACGAGGAATTAATCAGGCCCCCATTTTTTTCTCGTAAAGCCATCGTTAACTTAACGAGGAATTAACCAAGCTCATGTGTTTTTCCTCGTAAAGCCCTCGTTAAATAAAGAGAAATTAAGCAGGCCCGTCTTTTTATTTAGCGAGGAAATAACCAGGCCCGTGTTTTTGGCCCATGAGGATTTTACAAGAAAATGGCTTACGTGGAATTAACTAGTCATGTGTTTTTGCTTTACGTAGAGTTTACGAGGAAATATATCTTACGTGGAATTGACCAGCCCGTGTTTTCTCTTTACGAGATTTTTACCAGGGAAGGTTTCTGAATCCCTAAAAACTGAAACCCCAAAACCTAACTTCCTTAACTTATAACATCAATCTCTACTTCTTCCTAAACCTCAATCTCTACTTCTACATAAACCCTTAAATACACAATTTTTCGTAACCAACAAGTTCTTACTTGTTAATTTCATTTTCATAATCAAACAAAGTAAACACATGCACTAAGTCTTAAAATTAATAATATTAAAATTACTCATCATTCGGATACATTAGTATCATTTTCGTCATCATTAGAAACATCATCATCTTCATTAAACTCGCCGTCAACAGTTTCTTCCGTGGTATCATCAGGAAAATTTTGGTATTCATGATTATGAAGATCGATGAGAAGGATGTCATCAACTTGTTATTTGATATCACTCAAATTATCCTAAGGAGTAAATTACTCTCTCAAATAAGAGGTTCAATTGTAGTACTTAGGGATCGAATCCACAAGGAACTAAAGAACACAAAAGATATAATCCTTAGTGATTATGCTAGGTTGATTAAGTTTAAAAGTAAATTGCAGCTGTGAGCAATGGTAAGTTGCTCAAGAAAATTGATTTAGGTTTTAAACAATAAGAGAAAGTAGTTAGATTCAAGGTTTCTATTCAGATAATCAGGATTATAATGCTACAGATGTCTTAATAAGTTGCTTGCAAGATATTAAAGAACTTCAACTCTTAGATAAGTCTATTAGAAATCGCTATCTAGACTCGTCCATTGATTTGACTGCCGGCAATATCGACCGATGTTTTGACAGCGATATCGGACGATATAGGTTGCCGTCGATTGATTACTATATAGGAGTATCGATCGATATAGCTTCAGATCGAATTGAATATGTGTTCACCAAGATCATAGACCGGCTCTCGTTCGTCCCTAGAGGATCTCAGCTTATGCCAAATGATTTCAGGATAATGATTAACAAGTTAAATCATTCCAGGATCCTACTCTAGTTAGCTACTCTAGAGTAAGCAT
The DNA here is from genome assembly GCA_932364175.1 of Eruca vesicaria subsp. sativa. Taxonomy (NCBI): domain Eukaryota; kingdom Viridiplantae; phylum Streptophyta; class Magnoliopsida; order Brassicales; family Brassicaceae; genus Eruca; species Eruca vesicaria. The sequence goes on from CAKOAT010099600.1 coordinate 30,466, forward strand.
TAGGGTTCATCAGGATAATGAATATCACAACTCAACAATCTATAGTTGGGGCTAATCCCTCATAACTATTTGAACCCCAAATCTAACAAGTGAATCTACTCAGACATGGCTAAGTGATTCATAGCATCAAGGTAATAATAGAAATTCATAAGATTAGAAGATTGAACACTTTGTTCCTTTGAACAACAAATCTCTTTGTATATTCTTCTAAATCTAGAACTCTATAACCTTTGATGAAAATGAGAATAAGATGAAAAGAATATTTTTATTAATGAAAGCACTAAGAGTATTAAAAAGCACACTAAGAATCAAAAGCATACCCTGCCAAATCACATAGGCATAACTATAAATATGAGTTCAATTAGGTTAAGAACTCGTCAGGGGTAATCTTGTAATATTGAGAGAATTTGGGCTTCAAGTCGTCTGAGTCAAACTTATTATTCACGCTCGATATCGATCGATGGTACAAGGCATACATCGATCGATGGAGTATCTCGATTCGTCATCTTCTACAGAAGCGTCGTTGATCGATTACACAGGATGTGTATCGATCGATATGTATCTCTGGATATTGACCTTGTTGTCTGATCTTCATAGTTATCTCGGAAAAACTCTCCTTTAAGCTCCGTAAGGGTACCTAAATCATCACTCTACTCCAAAATGCTCTTGAACCTGAAAACATACCTAATACACTCCAAAACATATATATATATATATATATATATATATATATATATATATATATATATATATATATTGTAAAATCATCTCAATACCATGGTTAAAAGTGGGTCAAAACCATGGTAGATCAACTCCCCCAGACTTAACCTTTTGCTTGTCCTCAAGTAAACACAATAGTTAGGCTTTGGAAGAAGTTTAAAAAAAAAACAGCAGAGACTCAATCAAATCTTAACTTAAGATCATCAGCTCTACTTTGTTGCAAGCCACATCTCATATCTATTAACTACAGAAGTACATTATACCATATCCTAACTTAGAAACCAAATTCATCTAGCCAATCAACTTAGCAATCCTGGTTGTCTATCCCCTCTACTGATTTCATTTATGCATAAAATAAAAGTGTAGGCTTTACCTTGGGAGTATCGATCAAGGAACACTTGGATTCAACTCAAGCAACTTTCAGGCATTCTCATTCTGATTTCTTTTCTCCCTATATCTCCCTTCTCTGAATCCCAATTTTTTCTTTTTCTTTTATATTAATCCCAATGAACAACAAATGTTCAGCTTATTGATCTTTCTACTTTTTGTAGCATTTTCTGATAAAGTGTAGGCGAATAGTGGGGTCATGGGTAATTTATCTCTCCCTCGCTTCCACAATGTGTGATCATTCAATTGAATTAGAATAGTGGGGTCAAGGGTAATGTACATCTCCCTCCGCCTCTCATGAAATCATCTCAATCTTTTTTTTTTTTGGAATGCCAAAGGAAGGAGAGAAGGAAACCAAAATTATCAAGACTTTTACCTTCCAGACTTGCAGGAGGATTCTGATCCCTTGTATACCAAGCCCCAAGACAAGCAATAGATGTCAGGTTATGTTGGAAATCAGCTTTGGTTCTTCCAAAACAATCATGAAAAGTGTAGTCATAGGTGACCGGTGATCCACTTTAGCATCTATAGTACTTTCTGCAATCAACAATTCTAAGAATGGTGCTAAATAATGGTTGGATAAAAAGTAAAAATTTTTGAAATATCTTTGTCCCCTTCTTGACTCAATAAAACCAATTTTGAAAACATTTAATGAGATCAAAAGGTAAAGTAGCATCAGTGATCTCCACTCCCCCAGACTTAAATCATACAATGTCCTTAGTGTATAACCAGTCGGGTTAGGGCATAAATAAATAATGTATAACTGATATCAAAAATTGTGAATGATATACCTGACCGGAATTCGTATCGATCGATGGTGAGTCGCCTTCATCGATCGTCATGGATAGGTCTATGTCGAGCGATGTCGACAGGATCGTATCGGTCGATAGAGGTAGTGATCGTGTAGCATCTCTTCTAAAACTAATAAAATGAAAGTAAAAACTAAAAATAATATAAAACTAAGTAAGAAAATACCTAATAGTGGGTTTCCTTCCACTCAGCGCTTAGTTAAAGTCATTTAGCTTGACTATGGAGGTATGGTGGCTAGTCAGGTGAGTTGCAGGTACTTCTTGGGAAACAAGTATCCTCTTTGTCTTGTGATTCTCCAAACCATGAAGTTAAGAAGCTTCTTGTGGCTTCCTCTCTTCTGGTCATACTAGCTTTCAACCTTGGACCTCATCTTGGATTCTTTGTAGCCACTCCTCAAGGCTCGCAATGCTGAACTCATGTTGTCCAATATTGCTGTAGGTTTGTTCTAGATCAATACTCAGCTGCATGGTGTCGAGGTGTTGGATGGTTGTCACACGGGAAGAGGTATTATCGGTCGATGGGCTGAATGGCACGTCGATCGATGCGGATGGTGCAGGTCGGTTTGCGAGCTGTCTCTGAATGTTTTCGTTTCCTTCTGAATTCCTTTTGTTGTGAATTCCAATCCTTGAACGTCACTCTGTACTGGGAACCACATTTTGTCGAGTAATCTGTATGCTTCATCTCTATAGGCTTCAATAGCTTTGTAGATATCTCATGTTATTTCCTCAAGTTCTTCTATGGTACAGAACTTTGGTGCTCTAATATCGGTTGATGTGCTGGGTAAGTCATCGATCGATAGCGCCTGTAGGTGACTCTCGATAGGCTTGTCTATGGTGGTATCCATAGTTCTCCATATGTTGTTCACTCAATGCATGATGCTGTTGCTGAGGTGTAAGCATTTGTCTTCCAAGGCTTTTTTGTTGCGTTCGTCTGCTTTTCCCAGATCTATGTCGGAATGGTGTTGATAAGCTCGTCATTCTCTTGTTTGGTGTGAGGGATCGTTGGTGAAGAACTCGTATCGATCGCTGCTGTTGTGGTTGTATCGGTCGATATCTGTTTCTGAGATTCCAGTTCTTCGCGAAGCGCATTCACTTCTTCTTGCAGGGCGTCCCACTCTTTGCGAACTAATTCATTGGCAGTCTGAAGCCAATGTAATTCGCCTTGAAGTGATGCTTCAGTTCTTTCATGTTCAAACTTCAGTGATTCCTTTTCCCAGCTATGTTCACCAACTCTTCCATTGATCATGTGCGTGACCTCTGCTTTTGTGTAGAGCTTGCAAACTAGAACTTCTTTAGCAAACTGTTCAGCGTGTTCTGGTAAACAGAAACAAGAGCGCTCCATCATTGAGGCTCTATTCAGCGAAATTCCCATATCTTCTTTGGAAACATGGATGATATCTCCATCTACTCCTCTTGCGAAACCATACTCATCTCTGTAGATTCCATATTCGTCTTTCTTTTCCCACAAGAATCAACAAATCCCGAATTTGAAAGCTCGTTTCCCGAATTCCCGACGTATATCGGTTGATGTGAGTCTCCACGTATCGATCGATGCTTGTTGAAATTCTGGATATGTTGAGTTGAGATGAATGTTTTCTGCACCATCTTGCTTATCTGAGGTATCTTGAATTGTTTGTTGTTGGTGCTGATCTTTCGTATAGATGGGTTGCTGTGCGAACGGGCTGACTGATCCATTGGTCATCTCAAGAATGTCTGCAACGTCTTCTTTGGAGATTGGAATGATTCTTCCATCCATTGCTCGTGCATGACCATCTCGATCCCTTAAAATACCAAACTCATCCGGAATTAGTAAGGTAAAATCGAAGTTATGTGTTTGTACCTCGGATGGTGTAGTGGTATGATCGGTCGATAGTACGGCATGTGCATCGGTCGATTGGTTGAGGAACGTGTCGATCGATTGATGTTGTTCCGTGTCGGTCGATACGTCTGCTTTTGGTTTGGTCGCATGTGTCAGTGGTGCTGTATCCACTACGAACTTTCGTGGTAATTGGTTGCCCAACTTCCAATTGAGTAGTCTCCGTCTTGTGTATCATCATCATGTGGGACGTAGATTGGTACACAGTAGAGGTTGTCACTCGGTGGTTCGAAACGTCTTTTAAGCGATCTTGGTTGGTGCATATCGGTCGATGGAGAGTAGTCTCTGTTGATTGATGCTATGAAGATGAAGGTCGGTAGAGGAGGTATTTCTTCATCTTCCTGAAAAATCTATACTGTGTGGCTCTATCCTCTTCATAATCTTTATCATACTCCTTCTGAGTAGTGATGCTAGCCAGTTCTGGGAGGTAATGATCTTGCTCCCAATTATCTACGTTAAAGTTGCCGTCTGGAAACTCCTCTTCGATCTCTTGGAATAGCATGTCGATCGATGACCATGTATGCTCGTTGGTTGACTCCGGTTGACTGGTATCGGTCGATGGAATAAGGCTTCCATCAGTCGATACGTCTTGCTCTGTCTCGTACTCGGCCATTAAATAATACTCGTGGGCACATAAGCAAGCTGCTATGAGTGCTGAGCTCTCTATCCTTGGAATCTTGATGACTTGGACCAGATTGTATTGGATGGTAGGGTCAATTAGGGTTAGGCAGAGCTTATTGGATTTCAGGTCACAAACAGCTCCAACTGTTGCTAAGAAGGCTCTTCCAAGCAGTAGAGATGTCTTGAAGTTGAGCTTGATGTCCAGGACGTGGAAGTCTGTAGGAATTAGGGCATCTCCAATTTGTACGTCAAGATTTCGAACTATGCCTTCAGAGTTCTGCTGAGAACAATCCACGAAGATGAAAAATTCTTCAGTAGGCTCTATCTTCAGACCTAGATGGTCTGCCATGATCTTGGGTTGGATGCTAACTCCATATCCTGTGTCGCAGAGAGCACGAAGGAACTCAACACCTCTTATTGAACATGGTATTGTGAACTTCCCTGGATCGCTTTTCTTCTCCAATGTGATCTTCTTCTTTAGACTGTCTCTGACTTGGTGAAACATTCTCTTGATGTCTTCTTCTGTCTCCTTGGTTTCTCTGAAAAACATCCACAATCTGTGTGAAAAGTAGGCTTCTTCAAAGGGTTTCTCTTTAGGTATTCTCAGAACTCTCTTTCTGAATCTTGACAATTCTTTCTCATTAGCTTCCCTTTTATAAGGTTTGGGAATCTTCTATTTCCTTTCTATGGAACTCTTCCATGATTTTTCTTTTCTATCTCCATGGGCTCAAAGATATATGTGGGTCTCTTCATGATGGTGGTGGGAAGGTACTAGGAGTTTTAGACTGCTCCCGGAGTGCATTAAGTCGTGCAACGTCTATCTTTGGAAGTTGCACTTGACGTTGGGGTACTGTATATCGGGCGACAATTAGAGTATGCCGGTCGATATCTCTAGCTTCGTATCAATCGACGGGTGAGTCTGTCTGTCGATCGATAGGTGTAGTGTTGATTCTGAAAAGGACGGGCGGATGTGGGTGTCGTGCTGCGAAGGCTTCATGTCACATAAGCTTGACGGCACTGCACTCGTGAGGGGTTTCCTTGAAATCCATCGATCGATACTCGTCAAAGTCTATCAATCTCTTCACTAGGAGTGATATCGATCGATTCTGGTTAGACGGTGTCGATCGATACGTGTCGAATCCGATGTCTGTTTCCCTCTCATCTTCAAAATTTTTCAGCTTCTCATGCTTCATCACTTACCAAAAGTCATCATCCAGGATGGCATTCACACGGTGGTTAGTAGCAAACTCTCCCATTCCTTTTGCTAAAGTTTCTTGCTTCTTTAGTGCTTCTCCTGTCTGAACTACCTGAGTCTCTAATTTCTTCACATAGGTTCTTAAGGCATCAAGCTTTGTGTTGAGGTTGGTGTAGACAGAGTCGATCTTTCCATTGAAGTCCATCTGAAGTTTCTGCTGACTCTCAAGAATCTTGTCTAGCATCTCTTTTAGTTTACTGTATTGGGTGGGTGGGGGTGGATTTGAGTAGAATGAGTTTCCATAACTCATGTTGTTGTTGAGGTTGCTGCTGTTGTAGTTGTTAGGCTTCTGTGAACTCTGGTTGAAGTTGTTTTTCTGTCCTGCGAAGTTTCTGTATCCTCCTTGATTACCAGACCTCTGAAATCCAGCTCCACTGATCCACTTCACATCTTCTTCTGTGTATTCGTCTTCAGCTACAGTTTATGCATCCTCTACTGAGCAAATATGTTTGTTTAGTAACTTCTGAACATTCTCCAGCTGTGCTTACACTTCATTAATCTTTTCCTTCCCAAGAAATGATGTAGCTTTTGTCTTCACAGTGTTCTTTGTGTTGTTGCTTGAAGCTAGGTTATCAATTAACTTCACAGCCTCTTGCGGATTCTTGGTGGTGAAGTTGCCTTTACTAGCTCTATCAAGAGACATCTAATACTTCAAAGTGATGCCTCTGTAGAAAGTGCAGAGCAGTTGCACTTTGTTGAATCCGTGGTGTGGACAATGTTGCTGGTAGGATTTGAATCTGTTCCATGTATCTTTAAATGATTCTCCAAGATCCTGAGTGAATGTAGCAATTTTCCTCCTCCATTCTTCAGCACGTGAGTCATCAAAGAAGTTATGCAGGAATGCGTTTTTGATGTCGCTCCAGGTTGTAGAGAAACTGGTGGTAGTTGCCTCAGCCACTGCAAAGCTTCTCCAGATAGAGATTATTTAAAAAGCTTGCAGAGAAGATAGTCTTGAGGGACTCCATTGGATTTTATGACAGTTATGAGATCCTCGAACCTCTTCAGATGGTCCATAGGATGCTCATGGGACAATCCACAAAAGGGTGTTTGTCCTACAAGTGTGTAGTATTGCGGCTTGAGCTCGAAATCTCCTCTCTGAATAGCAGAAGGGCGGATGGCTGATCGGTTGGTATAGAACTGATCCGGTCGGTTGTAGTCAGCCAAAGTTCTAGCTCTGTTAGCCTCTTCTACAGGTTGAAAGAGGTCTGTAGGTGCAGTTTCTTGCTCAGGAATGATCTCCTTCTGAGCATTCAGCTTCTGACCTGCTGCATTACGCAGGTGACCATCTTGATCACGCATGTCTCCATTCTCATCAGTAGTGAGAATAATAGTCGCTACCATGTCTCGCCGGTAAGTATCGATCGATTTAAAATGAGGTATATCGATCGATGTCGGATGAAAGATTTTGATCGACAAACGGTTGTTGATGTCGATCGATGGAAAGGTGCGAGTATCGGTCGACGAAAAAGGTGTCTCGGTCGACTGTGGTAAGCGAGTGTCGGTCGACGAACGGTTTTTGTGTCAGAAGATGATTAAACAGTAACAAGTAACCTAGACCTAATCAGATTAAATCTAATGGCGATCAAAGTTCCCCGGCAACGGCGCCAAATTTGATATTACTCAAATTACCCTAAGGAGTGAATTACTCTCTCAAATAAGAGGTTCAGTTGTAGTACTTAGGGATCGAATCCATAAGGAACTAAGGAACACAAAAGATATAATCCTTAGTGATTATGCTAAGTTGATTAAGTTTAAAAGTAAATTGCAGTTGTGAGCAATGGTAAGTTGCTCAAGAAAATTGGTTTAGGTTTTAAACAATAAGAGAAAGTAGTTAGATTCAAGGTTTCTATTCAGATAATCAGGAATATAATGCTACAGATGTCTTAATAAGTTTCTTGCAAGATATTTAAGAACTTCAACTCTTAGATAAGTCTATTAGCAATCGCTATCTAGACTCGTCCATTGATCTGACTGCCGGCAATATCGACCGATGTTTTGACAGCGATATCGGACGATATAGGTTGTTGTCGATCGATTACTATATAGGAGTATCGATCGATATAGCTTCAGATCGAATTGAATATGTGTTCACCAAGATCATAGAACGGTTCTCGTTCTTCCCTAGAGGATCTCAGCTTATGCCAAATGATTTCAGGATAATGATTAACAAGTTAAATCATTCCAGGATCATACTCTAATTAGCTACTCTAGAGTAAGCATTAGGGTTCATCAGGATAATGAATATCACAACTCAACAATCTATAGTTGGGGCTAATCCCTTATAACTGTTTGAACCCAAATCTAACAAGTGAATCTACTCAGACATGGCTAAGTGATTCATAGCATCAAGGTAATAATAGAAATTCATAAGATTAGAAGATTGAACACTTTGTTCCTTTGAACAACAAATCTTTTTGTATATTCTTCTAAATCTAGAACTCTATAACCTTTAATGAAAATGAGAATAAAATGAAAAGAATACTTTTATTAATGAAAGCACTAAGAGTATTAAAAAGCACACTAAGAATCAAAAGCATACCCTGCCAAAACACATAGGCATAACTATAAATATGAGTTCAATTAGGTTAAAAACTCGTCAGAGGACATCTTGTAATATTGAGAGAACTTGGGCTTCAAGTCGACTGAGTCAAACTTATTCTTCACGCTCGATATCGATCGATGATACAAGGCGTACATCGATCGATGGAGTATCTCGATTCCTCATCTTCTATGGAAACATCGTTGATCGATTACATTGGATGTGTATCGATCGATATGTATCTCTGGATATCGACCTTGTTGTCTGATCTTCATAGTTATCTTGGGAAAACTCTCCTTTAAGCTCCATAAGGGCACCTAAATCATCTTTGTACTCCAAAATGCTCCTGAACCTGAAAACATACCTAATAGACTCCAAAACATATATATATATATATATATATATATATATATATATATTTATATATATTGTAAAATCATCTCAATACCATGGTTAAAAGTGGGTCAAAACCATGGTAGATCATTATTCAGGTTCCTCGACTCCCTTGGTGTGTTATTCTTGTAAGGGTGGCTCTTCTCCAGTGATTATTCGTCCACGCGGTGTAACTTTGAAAACAAGTAACAAATTTATCCTTGAGGTTGTCATCCGAGGGTATGGAACGAAGTAAACTTGGTCCGCTTGCGAAGCTAATATGAAAGGCTCAAATTTTTGTATCTTCTTCCACCACTGACATCAACTACACTGAATTTGTTAACCTGAACACTTCTGTTGACGACGCGGTCGAACCAGTCACACTTGAAGAGGTTGCATTTTAGCTTCCATAACCTTGGAAATTCAACTACAATAATCTCCTTCAAGATCCAGTAAAACACTGTTTCGCCTTTCACACATACTCTATAATTAATTGTCGTCCGGTGTCTACCCTACTCATATGTATGAAAAATATAGCCTCGTGTGAAATATATCGGTGATGTGGTGACCTTTTCAACTGGACCTTGAACTAATTTGTGATACCATGCGGGGTAATCTGGATCGTTATAATCAACCTGCAAAAATAAAGAGAACGTTGAAATTAGTCACACTAACAGCAAACATTGAAAAAAAAGAGAACATTATAATACTTGTTTCCTCAACCACTTAATAAAGTATTGATCTTTCCTTCTGTCTAACTTATTTGTGGATATACCCGGGATTGCTTCTTCGACTAGAGTAGCAAATTGGCTGAAATTTTTCATGTTAATTAATCAATTATATATATATATATATATATATATATATATATATATATATATATATATATATGTGTGTGTGTGTGTGTGTGTGTGTGTAACTACCTTTCAAAATAGTGAATCAATGTATGCTCGTAATTGAGAAGAATATAAATGTGTGCACCATGGAGGTCTTCATCCCTCGACCACTAAACCTCTTTCAAATCCCACCAAATCGTCCAATTTGACAAATGATATATGGAACATCTTTTTCCAAAATGTCGGCACAACACCACCATCATCATATCTTCTTGGAGATCGTTGTTGGGTACCTACTTTCAGTGCAAATTAGTATGATGTGAAGTGTGATGTTTCTTCCGTTAAACCTCATGCAACTATAGAACCTTCAACTCTTGCGAGGTGTTTAGCTTTTCATTTTAAATTTTTCATGGCCCGGTCATACTGATACATCCATCCGTAATGTACAGGTCCGAGAGGCAATGCCTCATACGGGAGGTGGAAAACTAAATGCTCCATGACGTCAAAAAATGATGGCGGAAATATTTTCTCCAAGTTACACAATAAATGTTCTCATGAAGTTTTTGAACAACATCCTCTTTAAGAGTGCGTGTGCTCAAATACCTGAAAATGCTCCAATTCCTTGTACATTTCAAAAAAATAAACACATTAGTAGTTATATTATTTATTTGTGCATATATATAAATTAACTAATTAATGCATGTTTAATATTATATATATATATATATATATATATATATATATATATTACCTACAAGTGCTTCATGTACTTTTGTTGGTAGTAGCTCCGCAAATGAAAAGGGAAGTAGTCGTTGCATAAAGACATGAAAATCATGAGAAATTTTGACCTTTTTAACACATTTAGAAAGATAGGAAAACATGTCCATCAGGGAAATTCACTTCTGATGCCACCCAGTTGAACAACACCGACTTTTGTTCTGATGACAATCAGAATATCAGAACTGGAACTTGTCCATTGCTTTTTGGGTCAACGATATATTTCCCCACGAGAACTATCATATAGCATCAGATATCCACCGAACTATGACCTCATGCTAGATCTCCATAAATCGAAAGTTACAGACTTATTTCTCCATGAATCGATAGTTCAAAACTTAATTATCCATATACTCTGATTTTTATTGGTTTATTGTTAACCATATAATTTAAACCAAATAAACAAGTCAATAATCCATTTTTTCAGCAAAAAAAAAGAAAATGCTAATACACTATTTAATCTACACACTATCATTATCATCAAAGAAATTTTGAATATTTTCATATTTTGAGAGACTTTGAAAACTTATTTTTTGATAAAATTGAATTTTTGTTTGGTTTTAAAGTTGTTTGGTTAACAATAAACCGGTTAAACCATTTTTATGTGTAATTAACTTCTAAATTATTAGTTTGAGGAGAAATAGATTTTGAACTATCGATCCGGGGTGAAATAAGTTTATAACTTATAATTCAGGGAGATATGACACGAGGTGATAGTTCCATGGTTATCTGATGCTATATGATAGTTTTGTGGGAAAAATAGCACTTTTACCCTTGCTTTTTATATGTAACTCACTTCTTGAGCAAATATCAGGTAAGTCCAACTTCATTTTACGTTGTCTTTCGTCTTCTTTGGGACATTCAATATTGTGTTCAGGATGTTCTCAAAAAATTATTCTCTGTATGTATCACATCGAGGTTGTGACGCAAAAGAAGATCCTTCCAATATGGCAATTCCCAAAATATACTCTTCTTGTGCCAGTTGTGCTGAACTCCATAAAAATCAGACATATTACTGGGAACATACCAATTACCACCACGAGGAACGGTTTCTAGAGCATCGTAGTAATTGATTTGCGTTTTGATTTGTTCTCCAGTTAAATATGGAGGAGGACTGTCTCTCAAAACTCTTTTGTGCCTGAACAATGTCTTGTTTCTTCTGTACGGATGGTGAATGGGAAGAAATCGACGGTGAAAATCGAACCAACTTGTCTTTCTACCATTCTTCAACTGAAACGCATATGGCATTCCATTACAATATGAACATGATAATCTCCCATGTGTAGTCCATCCAGAGAACATTCCATGTGCAGGAAAGTCACTAATGTTCCACAAAAGCATCGCTCGCATCATAAAATGTGTTTTCGTTGAACAATCATAAGTCCTCACCCCCTGCTGACCACAAATCTTTCAACTATTTTATTAGTGGTTGTAGAAAAACATCGAGAAACCTTTTTGGATACTTTGGATCAGGTATTAATATGGTCAAGAATAGAAACTCCCGTCGAATGCACATCTCTGGTGGCAGGTTGTATGGCGTAAGAAAGACTGGTGAGAATAAAAATTGTCTCCTTGAAATTCTAAATGGACTAAATTCATTTGTGCATAATCCAAGAGACACATTTCGGCTTATGCTAGCGAAATCTGGATGTACTTTGTTAAAATGTTTCCAAGTTCTTGCATCTGATGGATGAGTCATCTCACCCTCCGTCTGTGTATGCTCGGCATGCCATCTCATCCCTCCAGCATCTCCCCTAATTCTCTCTTTACGCTGTCTCATTGAATTTCAGAGTTCATTTTCTCTCTTTGTTCTATCGTGACTTCGGAATTCCCATGACGTCTGATCTTCATATCCATCATAGAAACGGTTCATGTTACGAAATCTCTGTGTTAAATCCTTTATTAATTCAATCAACCATGATGTAGCCTTGAATGCATGATTTTCTTCAGTTAGGCGGTGTATCAGTGAGTATAAAAAGGTAAGCATTCCTTCTCTCAAAAACCATCTTATCAATCTGTCAAACAACGAAATAAACTTATTTTTGGAGAGATGGTTAACTCCAAAGTTTTTCATGTGGGTTGATATGCTCTTGGTGAATTTTTAATCAATTTTTTTCATGTGTCTTTGTTGATTTGTTTCTAATTGTACATGTTTTGCAGGCACCTTGATAGTCGATGTTTTCCTTCAACGCGTTCGCCGTCAATCATCATCACTCTGGCCGGTTAGTTCTCTTTTTCTCTTAGGGAGCATAATATGATCTATTCTTGACATATACCGCGATTCTGTTTTGATTAGATTGCATTTTACATTAAATTGAGAAACTCGAGTTGGTGTTGTAGATGAGCAGTTGGGTTTTTTTCAGTTGGTTCAAAGTATATGGTTGCTTCAGTTGTCTCAACAAGACTTATTCGCACTGTTGGATCCTTGGCTGCTTTTAGAACACAGCAGCGGTATTGTTTCAGTTTCTAAGCTCTTTCTTATATGCAAAAGGTAAATTTCTTTTTCTTTGATCTCTAATTGCTTCTCTGTCTCTTTCGAATAGCGAATGCATCTGGAAATTTTTTAAGCTCTCTTCATGTAATCTCAAGGTTGATGGCAGGAGGTGAAAATCTTATCTCTGTACCTTTGCATTTTTCTGATAATCATTCTGAATCTCGATCTGTATATAGAAATATGTATATTGCACCAGTCTCACAATAGCAAAGTTTGTTTGCAGCGTGTTTGAGGACATGTGTTGATACTGAGAAAGATTCGCAGATCCAGGTCAGAATAGTTACATTTACCTCCATCTTTTTATGACGATTTTTTTGGTTATTTGATTGTCGTTTGAGTTCATCGGTGAGTTTTGGCTAAAGATTATGAATCTTCTTTTACCTTTGGCTGTACTTGCGGTGCATTATCCAGGAGAGTCTACAGTCCATGCACTACCTAATGGCTGTTAAGACCTTACACAAGCTGAGAATGATGAAAAAATAATCTTATCCATGTCTTATGCTCCTGCAGAGGCTGCTTTGGAAGGTAAGCGTAGAAGAAATATAACAAATTAAGAAAGAAGATCAATTAATGAATAAATTTATTATTTGTTTTCCATTTTCATAACTGGAATAAATCAATAAAAAATTACTATATTTTATAGAACTAATAAAATTTTATAAATTTTTTATTAAATCAATTCCATGAAACCAACTACATGTTGTTTGCACTTATGAAACACACACATTGTGTTTTGTATGTCAAGAGATTGTGGAACCTATATTGGTAACATATATTGAATTTTGTCTCGGTGACCAAGAAAAGACTAACATATACAAATTTTTTTTAACTAATACATACAAATGGTTACTAATGTTTTTGTAAATGAATTAATTGTATAACACATAATATATCTTCTAACCATTATAAAAGTTTATATAACAGTAAATTCAAGATCTATAAATCTGTGAATGTTTTCATTATGTTTTTATTAAGTCAAAAATGAAAAAGTAATAATATAATATGTTGTTCAGAAAAGAAATAAAAAACTCCTTGTCAAGAAAAAGTAATAACATCATCATGGGAAACTAGCTAGCGACCTAAAGATTTATTGAAAACACTGAATTTTTTTTTTAAAAATATGTGGAGAGAAATTATTTATACTATTTATGTATAGTAATTTATATCTATGTATAATACAAATTTTGAATGTATAACAAATTTTTATTTATAAGCATTAGTGGCACTAAGAATCATAACTAAAAACTAAAATTAAATAACATACATAAAATGGTTTGGTTTGGGATTTGAAATTAATGATTTGTTTGATCTTAGACAAAGTTGGATACCATTATTGGTTTGGACTTACGCCAAAATAGATATCATCAGTTCATCACTGAAAATTAAAAAAGTATTTTTATG
>CAKOAT010099600.1:44652-96675 GCA_932364175.1 Eruca vesicaria subsp. sativa
AAAAAACTAAGAACGTAAAGAACCTAATAAAAGCTGAACCGAAAATCACAACCCAGTCCTATTATATTCAATATGATAGTTCACATACAACGTGGATCACAATATCTTAAACACAGTAATAATCGATGAGTTCTGAATTTATTACATTTTCTCAAATTAAGTTAAACCCGCGCCGGTGCGCGGGTCAAGATCTAGTTATGCATTATAAATCTAATGCTTTTTTAAAATTCTATCTATGCCTCACAAACATAGAATACAATCCCATTGGTCTAGAAATAAGTCAAAAGAAACTAACCTAAAATATCAATTAACAGACTCGAATTGAAGATGGTAAACTATTTAAATAATTTCAAAAATATTTATTTAACGAATCAGAACTTAAATATTTCAAAATTCAGAAATAACCAAATTATAGTTATAAATTTATTTATAATAATTAATTTTAGATCTAATAACCAAAAATTTTGAAAAATACTTAATATTATCCAGATAATTTTTAAATTAGCCAAAAGTAAAAATTAGAAATAGTAAAAAAAACCTTCAAAACATGAAAAATATATAATATTTTCCATTCAACTATTCAGTCGAACTAATTTTCATAATAATAATAATAAGTATTTAATAATATCTTATTCCAACATATATGTATATTACTTTATTTAGGATTTTGATGATTTAAAAATACATTTTTATTTTCAAATACAATTTACATAATTTACGTGAATATCCAAACCCACAAAATGTGGACGAAATCTGCACCTTTAATATTTCTAAATAAATTCTCAATCTCTATATCTAAAAATCCAAAGCACGAATAATAACAAACTGAACTCTATCAAATACGAATTGCCCATCCCTTTATTAAACACTTGAACAATCGAAAAAATAATTAACATTGTTTAACTGCTCATAAATATATAAATCAACATCATATTAATATTTTCGGACCATGAAAATATCTTTAACAACAATATAATTCAAAAAACCTAACTATAAACAATATAAAAGAAAATTTATAGATTATAAATAAGATTGTTAAAGTATAAAATTATTGTATACAATTAAAAAAATAGTATCAACAACATAACTTCAAGCTTAATACAGTTCAACACAAACATAGAAAAAACCATCAAAACAAAAGAGTTGTTAACTTGACACCTTCCATTCTTTAACTTTAAGCTCTAATATCGTGGTCAATAAAAATCAAAATCCGTTACCAACATCACTTATCTACAACCTAAAACTATTCATACAAATTTTATACATTAAAGCTATAACTCAATTCTTTCGAACCCAAAATATTACAAATTACAAATTACACACCAAATATAAGATCAAAGTGTTTTGAAAGGAAACAACATATCCTCCCAACATATCAATGTCACAACTCTTTCATATAGAAATGACTGTTGTAAACAAGAAAAATATATCTTATCACATATAATCGCTTCTCACCTAAAATCTTCCAAAATACGAAAATCGTTCATATGCATTTTTTTTCAAATGCGAACCTAAAATATAAACCACACAATCATACAAATAATAAAAATTTAGATCACAAGTACATATATCCCGTCCATATGATGGGACGATTCTAGTTAATATATAAATTTTACTCCGCGCATGTGCACGGTTAATCAATAAAAATATATTAAAATATATAGAAAGCCAAGCAAGATGAGAAGTTTAACTTTATATGAAAGAAATAAAATTAATGTGCGTGCATAGTTGACTACGAGCTCCACAAAATTTTACATTTTCGTTGACATATTTATTTTACTTATATAACAATTCTGAATTTTAAAATTTAATACAGTACCGGTTGGGTATTTTACGTTTTCGTTGGCATATTTATTTTACCAATTCTACAGTACCGGTTGGGTATTGTGGAAGACCATCTGGTCGTAATCCCCCTATATATTAAAAGAGAAATCACTTTAATGAATTTTGCTTACGTGTCATTCATAGGTGCAATATAGAATTAATTCTCTTAATTTGATTGGTTGTTGGCATTTGAATTTTTATTTATTTAATTAAATTTTTTGAAAAGGAAACTAATCCTAGAATTACTTAATCTAATATATATTACCAAATAAACAATTAACCATCTTAAATACATAGGATTAATAGAATTTGTTTATAGAAACAATTAAATATCACATATTCCATTATAAAAATTTAGAATATACATATAAATACATATTATATTATAGAAATAAGTATATAAACGATTTTATTTTTTTTTATTAATAGTGGATAAAAAAATCATACATTATAGAAAACTAATAATATTTTTATACTCACTCACTATATATATGTATTCTTAAAATATTTTCAATGAATGCAAAACAGTCAAATGTAAATTGTTTTAAAAAATCTATCATTTTCCAGAGATAAATGTCGATAGCATAGTTGAGTTATCACTTTCAAAAATTATTTAAGTATTTTTATATTTAAAACAGAAAATTATATGGTATGTCATTTTAAAAAATATGAATAAATAAAAAGTTTATTATAATATAAAATTACAAAAAAAAATCAAAACATTATATTAATACAAGATTAGAGTTAATATTCTATTCATATAATTCATATAAGTATAATAAAATTGGCATGTTTATTTTTAATAAGAAAAAAAGAAAAGAGACATAAATTAAAACATGAGTGAATAATAATAAAACCTTTTGTTGTATTCTTCGTTATTTTGTATTTGTACATACATAATTTTTTATTTGTATACCAAAATATTTTTTACGTATTAATATAATTGTAAACTAATTATTTTTAGGTGTTTATACAACATAAGGAAAAATTGAGCAAGGAAGATAAATATAAATGATAAGTTATAAAATTGTTAATGTTGAAGATGCAAAATATAACGCAAATTAATTTAAAAATAAATTATTTTAACATAATGATAATTATTTTTTTGCGGTGTAATAAACTTTAAAAATATATGATAACAAAGTTATAACAAAATTTATACAACTAGAAACATGTTATATTGATATATTAAAACTGTTGAATCTCATGTTTATATTAATCTATGTCTATAATAATGACATCACATCATTTAAGAATTAAGATATTTTATGTTATATAATTATTTAATCAAATTTACTTTTTTGAAATACAGTTATTTAGATTTACTTAAAATATGTATGTAATGAAGTAATTAAAAAAACAAAATTAATAATAAAATATTTATTTTTTCAATGAAAATATTGGTCAAAGGAATCAATGTTTGATAACATAGTGTGAAGATTTGAGAGAATTTTATAATGAATTTATTTGGTTAGTCAATTGTGATTTTATATTAAATTCAAAATAAAAAAAATATGTAAGAAAGGGAGAAAGAGAGGAAGATATGGTGATGATAAGGATTAGATAGTCGGTTATGATCATAATGAAAATGAAAAAGAATATAAGTGAGATAGATTCTGAAATCATTTATTAATATTATGTCAAAGTGTTTAGAAGATTTAACAAAATCTGGTGAAAATTTTGCAACCAAAAAGAGATAGAAAGAGTTTTAAAATGAAATATTGAGGATCATATTGAGGACGAGGGTAAGAGAATGAATATATGTGATTGTGAGAGAGTGAATGTAAGTTTGAGAGATTTTGAGATTATTTGATCAACTAAGAGAGAGAGAAAGAAAAAGAGAGCGAGAGAGGTGTACAAAGACATACAAAAATAATGCAAAGAGAGATACATAAGAAACAAAACGAATGTGTGAAAAAATACAAGGAGAAACGAAATGAGTAAAATAGAAAAATATATTAAAAACAGAATATCTATGTAAAAGAGAAAGAAAATTATAATATATTTATACATTTATATTATTTTTTATTTATGTAATGTATAGATTATATTAATGTCCGTACAGGCGTGCGGGCCGTCCACCTAGTATTTATAAAAAAAGTGGTTGAAATGGCTAAACCAGGTATTTGAAAGAATATTGAGTAATTATAACAAAACTAATTATATACAAAAATAGGGGCCGGAAATTAGGGCAATTTATAGAAGCCTTAATTAACTTTCTCCAAGGGCCGGACCTGATCCTATAAAACCCACATATCACCCCTCCCCTTTTACTCACTTTACCTGCAGCTATTAGATCTGATTTGTTTATTTGTTATTATCACTTCACTCGCGCATGCAGATGGTTGGACAAGCGTCTTCTGTGACGTGGATGACTTCCCACTCCCTCCAGGTCTTGATGTAGATTCGTTTGTTCAGAATGTCAAGTAAGCTCTACGGAAACATGGTTTTTGTGGTGTGAGATGGAGTACTTTGCTTATGGCAGTAGTGGTCTTGAGGGGAAGCAACGGACGCAGTTGCTTTTGGCTCTTTTTATAATCAGTAAACTTTCCACCGTTTATTTTATAAAATCCCTTGTTGTTCAGTTGGTAAATTGCTCTGAAGCATGTATAGAGGTGTTGGGTTCGAATCCTTCAATATGTTTTTTCAACCTTTTATTTATCAGCTTCTAGCCTCAAATAGTTTAGGTCTGGGTCTGCTTATGGTAGTTCGGATTCGTTTAATTATGTTCAATATTTCAATCCCAATTACTGTAACACCGTCACCTCTTACTTGGAGGACAGAGTGTCATCCAAACACGTCATCATATAAAAACATGACCCCAGCCTCCCTCTCGCTAAGGAAGACGGACCAGCAACAATATCTCGTAACATAAAAGTCCATAAGCCTAACTACACTCGTCCAAACCCAATAAAAACCCGAATAAAATCCCAGTAGCACCCAATCCGTCCAAATATCACTTTATTGTTTGTCTGGCCTGAAATGGGGAAAGAAAGAGGGGTAACGACTGTAGAGTCACTTAATGAGGTATGAGATGCTACCCTAAAGTCCGTAGACCCGGACATAGCACTGCGAATAAAGATATTAATTCTAATGCATGTCAAACATGGTACCTAAAGTACCCAAACAAACAAACAATGGTCCTAGCGAAGTGCACACACGACGCCCACTCACGGGCCAAAAATACTGCCCACACTAGGGCTAACAACAACACAGCCGAGATAGTGCTCGGGAACACTACCTGAAGACGATATATCGACGACTCAAGTTACGGTCCAACCGGTCGACTAAAGTTGGCCGTAACCCTCAAACAATCCGGCATGCAGAATTCCTTCTCCGCATCCGACCAAAACAATTCTAACTACATGATTTA
Organism: Eruca vesicaria subsp. sativa; assembly: GCA_932364175.1. Lineage (NCBI taxonomy): Eukaryota > Viridiplantae > Streptophyta > Magnoliopsida > Brassicales > Brassicaceae > Eruca > Eruca vesicaria. Next base: position 49,850 of record CAKOAT010099600.1, read on the forward strand.
CATTAAGCGAAGCAATAAATGTTGAACCATCTAACACCCTAATTCCGGTTTATGCAAGGAATTCTAAACCTAAACAAGCAGAAAAAAATCATACCCTAAAATAGACTTAATTCACATAGACGGATGAAATATAAATAAAATAAATTTATTCAAAGTTTTAGGTCGCATACGAAACGTTCAGGAGTAGACCCTCACCTTAGAAATGGGAAAAAGTGGTATCTATGTACTCCAGGTGCTTAAATAGATCCCAAATCTGAAATCAGACCGAAATTTTGAGTCAGAACGGCCTTCGAATGGTCAAAAATGGGTGTCTACGGAAAGGTCAACTCACTGGTCAAAGATCAACCCTGTCAACTCTGACCCAAGCCAGTCAACCCTTGACCAGATTGAAATCGAATTGGACCAACCGGTTTTTCTTATCCGGAATCGATTTCAGTTAAGCCAGATTCAAATCAATTACAAACCGGTGTACTCCTAACCAAAAATCAATTGATTTTAACCGCCAGTTTACCTTAACTAAAAACCCAATTGGATTAAACTGGTCAATCCACCGGTTTACAGAGTCAACCGAGTTGACACGCTGAATTGACTCGGCCGAGTTGGCTGAGTCACTAGCGGGGTGGTTCGGCGGCAGCCCGGTGGCGAAGACACGGCGGTTCGGTGGTGGTCCGGCGGCGGAAACACAGTGGTCCCGCGGCAGCGGCGATTTCCGACGGCGGCTCTCCAGCGGCGCGTGCATTTCACACGCTTAGACGACAAAACTTCAGACGGCACGTGCGGCTTCTTTCAGGCTTCGATTGAGGCGTGGTCGGTGGCTACGACTTCGTCTCGATGAGTATAACATGGTGGTGTCCTTGCATGCGCAAGATTCTCAACGGTTAGAGAGTTATAGACGATTTACTAAACGATTCAAAACTAACTTAAAGCCATGGCGGTTTATGGTGGTTACCTAGGGGATGATCGGTGGTGAGGAGCTGGACACGGTCTCTTGGTGCAGTGGTTCCTTTGATGATCCCAGGTGGCTCAGCCTCCACAAAGTTTCTCCACTCCTTCTCTCTCTCTCTCTCTCTCTCTCTCTCTCTCTCTCACTCTCTCTCTAACTTCTGATTTTTTTGCAACAAAAGAAACTGATGGGGTGGGAGCTGGGTATTTATAGACAAATATCAGATTTAGCATGCAAACAAAATCTGAAACTGGAATTAGGGTCGTTACAATTCTCCCCCACTAACAAGGAATTTTTCCCCGAATTCAAGTCATCGGTTGACTGCTCAAAATTCAAGGTAACAAAACTCTGAATAATGAATCTGCTCGGTGCCTGAGGTCTTCTACTGAACCCTATCTCTCTTCGAATAAACTCTGACAGACACGGTCAAAATTCTCTGAAATTCTTCCACTTGACGATCCATAATCTCCACTGGTTGACAAGATGCATACAGTCCCTCTGAAGTCATCTAGTGGTTGCTGAAAAATAAGCTCTGACTCTCTCATGACTTTCCTTAAAACAAACACCTGGAATCTGATAACTTTATTCATAAATCCAATCCCGAAGAAACTTCTATAATCCGCTCCATAGTAGAATACAATCCCATAATTTTTATTACGCTTCGTTAGCTTCCGTATCTTATATCCTCCTTGAAATGTCCTTATTTTCAGGTGTACATGATCGCCTACCTGAAACTCTAAGTCTTTACGGTTTCTATCTTCATAACTCTTCTGGCGGTCAGGGACGTTCCAAATCCAACTTGAGCATGTCCACTTGCTATACCGTCTCTGGAACCAGTAATGGTTTTACAACTCGTTGCTCCTCTACTTTTTTCCAGGCTTATCATGAAAAGCTTTGATATCACTCAAATTACTCTCTCAAATAAGAGGTTCAATTGTAGTACTTAGGAATTGAATCCACAAGGAACTAAGGAACACAAAAGATATAATCCTTAGTGATTATGCTAGGTTGATTAAGTTTAAAAGTAAATTGAAGTTGTGAGCAATGGTAAGTTGCTCAAGAAAATTGGTTTAGGTTTTAAACAATTTAGATTCAAGGTTGCTATTCAGATAATCAGGATTATAATGCTATAGATGTCTTAATAAGTTGCTTGCAAGATATTAAAGAACTCAACTCTTAGATAAGTCTATTAGCAATCGCTATCTAGACTCGTCCATTGATCTGACTGCCGGCAATATCGACCGATGTTTTGACAGCGATATCGGACGATATAGGTTGCCGTCGATCGATTACTATATAGAAGTATCGATCGATATAGCTTCAGATCGAATTGAATATGTGTTCACCAAGATCATAGACCGGCTCTCGTTCGTCCCTAGAAGATCTCAGCTTATGCCAAATGATTTCAGGATAATGATTAAAAAGTTAAATCATTCCAGGATCATACTCTAGTTAGCTACTCTAGAGTAAACATTAGGGTTCATCAGGATAATGAATATCACAACTTAACAATCTATAGTTGGGGCTAATCCCTCATAACTATTTGAACCCAAAATCTAACAAGTGAATCTACTCAGACATGGCTAAGTGATTCATAGCATCAAGGTAATAATAGAAATTCATCAGATTAGAAGATTGAACACTTGGCTCCTTTGAACAACAAATCTCTTTGTATATTCTTCTAAATCTAGAACTCTATAACCTTTGATGAAAATGAGAATAAGATGAAAATAATACTTTTATTAATGAAAGCACTAAGAGTATTAAAAAGCACACTAAGAATCAAAAGCATCCCCTGCCAAAACACATAGGCATAACTATAAATATGAATTCAATTAGGTTAAAAACACGCCAGGGGCAATCTTATAATATTGAGAGAACTTGGGCTTCAAGTCGGCTGAGTCAAACTTATTCTTCACGCTCGATATCGATCGATGGTACAAGGCGTACATCGATCGAAGGAGTATCTCGATTCGTCATCTTCTACGAAAGCGTCGTCGATCGATTACACATGATGTGTATCGATCGATATGTATCTCTGGATATCGAAATTGTTGTCTGATCTTCATAGTTATCTCGCGAAAACTCTTCTTTAAGCTCCATAAGGGCACCTAAATCATCACTTTACTCCAAAATTCTCCTGAGCCTGAAAACATACTTAATAGACTCAAAAACATATATATATATATATATATATATTGTAAAATCATCTCAATACCATGGTTAAAAGTGGGTCAAAACCATGGTAGATCAACTCCCCCAGATTTAACATTTTTCTTGTCCTCAAGCAAACACAATAGTTAGTCTTTGGAAGAAGTTTAAAAAAAAAAACAACAGGGATTCAATCAAATCTTAACTTAAGATCATCACATCTACTTTGTTGTAAGCCACATCTCATATCTATTAACTACAGAAGTACATTATACCATATCCTAACTTAGTAACCAAATTCATCTAGCCAATCAACTTAGCAATCATGTTTGTCTATCCCCTCTACTGATTTCATTTATGCATAAAATAAAAGTGTAGGCTTTACTTTGGGAGTATCGATCAAGGAACACTTGGATTCAACTCAAGTAAGTTTCATGCATTCTCATTCTGATTTCTTTTCTCCCTATATCTCCCTTCTCTGAATCCTAAATTTTTCTTTTTCTTTTATATCAGTCCCAATGAACAACAAATGTTCACCTTATTGATCTTTCTAATTTTTGTAGTCTTTTCTGACAAAGTGTAGGCGAATAGTGGGGTCATGGGTAATTTACCTCTCCCTCGCTTCCACAATGTGTGATCATTCCTTTGAATTAGAATAGTAGGGTCATGGGTAATGTACCTCTCCCTTACTCATCTTTCAGTCTTGGGGTTGAAGGATGTATTGTTGGAGAAAACATAAATTCCAAAGTCTGTGATTAAGAAAGACGAGGATGAAGATGTGTTCAATGAAAGATTACAGTGAGAAGAGTCTAGAGAGGTTGCAAAGATCTGAAAAAACGATGAATCTTATCATCCTTAACGTTGGCGATCACATACTGTGGAAGATCAAGGCGTGTACTAACGCTGCATTGACTTGGTCAACATTAGAAAGGTTGTGTCTCTCTAAATCCTTACCTAATAAGATACACCTGCAGCATAAATTCTATACGTTTAAGATGAAAGAATCTCAGACGGTAGATGATAATATTGATGATTTCTTGAAGATAATATTAAATCTTTCAAGTGTGAATGTGCAGATATCTGAGGGAGTTCAGTTACTTGAAGGAAACACTTAAGTATGGAAGGGAAACATTATCCTTTGAGAAAATCACGAGTGCTGCTATATCAAAGGAGCTAGAAATCAAGAGTCAAAAAAGATTATGGATCTGATTAGTTGCAGAGAAACGCTGAAGGTTACTTTTCTCATGGCAGAACTGATAAGAGAGAGATTTGAAGTAGCAGTGGACAAACTGATGATCTGATAATCATATACAACAAAATATATCTTACCACTGAACAACACTCAGTTACTTTACAAAATTTGTCATTATAAAATATAAACTGATGATCTAGTAAAATAATTAAAACCGAAACAGAGAGAGGCAAAAATGTTAAGTGAAATCATTAAAACCGTGAACAAAGAAGAAATGATATGTTGTCTAATCGAGTTGGTTATTGCGCACCGGCGAACACAAATGTGTGTTTAATATGAAATGATGAGTTTGGAAAAGTTGGTAAATTAAGAACCACTCTAACTTAATTTGGCATCATAGATGGATCCATTAACATACATCTACATTTAATTTATATTATTGCTTGAATCATATCTACCAATGACTAAGGGGGATTCGTGGAGTATAATTTATCTAGAGTTGGTTGTTTCTATGAGTATGAGTCGAAAGATTCGTTAGAGTTTTAAAGAGTAATTAACAATTTATAAAATATGATTTTAACATAAACAAAAAATAAACCTTAAGCTAAGCAAATGAACTACCAAAAGGATCATCACAATAAAAATACAAAGAATTGAAAGAGAAAATGAGAGGAAGATTCAAATGTAAAACTCAACACTTAACTTTCTCTAATGTCTTCAAAATCTTCTGCTTTGCCCATTCACACTACAAATACAAAATACAATCACAATCAATTCTCTTCTAACTTTTAATCTCCTCTAAGTGATTGTTCCTCTTCATTCATCTCTTCTAAATCTAAAACTTCTCTGCTCAGTGACTCCTTCCTACTCCTCTCAACTCTAATCACTTCAACATTTGGAAACTGAATCATCTTTCTTGGTTTTAGTCTACACCAAAGTAGGCATTGTTCGGAATCAAATCTTGAAGATCATTCTCTTCGGTCATGTAGCTTCCATCCTTGCATCTCTTGCTTCTCATTTCAGCCACCTTCTTGTGTGAGTTTGAGTGAAGAGCTGGAGTGAATGTTGGGCTAGCAGCTGGACGGTACTCCGGGAAAAGCCTCCCTGACTTGTAACGCACGCCACAAGCGTTACAAAGTGTCTTTGGACCCATAGGCCCAAGCCTCCATTGTGGAGTCTTGGTGACCTCACAGTGCATACATTTCCTAACTGGATTTCCCTCTGAACAATACGAATCAACATTGTTGTTTCCATTCACCTCAAGATCAATCCCCGAGGAAGAAGAGGAAGAAGTAACCTTAGCCTTCTTCTTCTTCTTCTTAGTGATCATCTTGCTGTGGTCGGAGAGAAAATGCTTCGGTATTCTAACGATGAGGCACGAATCAACAATGTCTTTGACTCCATCCTTCTCATGGACATGTGGACGAGGGCGCTTAGTGCGTGGACGGCCGTGCTTTCCAGGGAGGACAAGGGAGGTTGTGTTGGTCGTTTGGGACGATGAGGAGCTACTTTCCAGCACCGACACTGGACTTGAGCTCCTGGATGTGCTATGAGAAGAGGATGAATCCATGTTCGTTGAAAACGAATCTTCCTTCTTCTCAACCAAGCTTGGTGGCCTTTCCACCTTAACAATATCTTCAAACTGTAGTTTCCCACGAAGAAAACATATAAGTAAAAGTCAAAACAAAGCAGAGTGCATTGAGGAATCAAGAGAAGAAGTTAGGGTAGAAACTGACCGGAACATAGAGTTCAGGTGAAGTGTCAGAGTTTGTGTTGGAAGAGAAAAGAGGATCAGAAGCTGCGGGCCACGTGTCGTGATGAGTAGCCCAGATGTTAGGGAAAGAGTCCGAGTCACCGATGTCGAAACCGACGTCGATATCACCACCGGGAAAGTCAAGAAGATTGTCCATGTTGTCGAAGAAGTTGCCACAGTCAAGATCCTCTGGGAAGCTTTGTCCAATCATCTTCTTGTACAGGTTTAGCAATTATCTGGATAGTAAAACAATTTAAATGAGAGATATGACCAAGAGTTTTTCAACAGTTTCTAAAACTTTGAACCACATTTTGGAACCATCTTAAAAATCAAAATTTTCAAAAATAAACATGATTGGCCCACTTTTTAATTCTTTTAAATATTATTTTTGGGTGACAGAAATAATGGCTAGACAAGGACCATTCTTCTAAGTTCTTGGTACAAATTCAATTGCAATAGACCACTGGCTCTACAATTCAAAAGTCACCGTTTATAAAGCATTCCTGATTACCTAGCTTTTCTAGAATTCTTCTTTTAACACACAAAAAGAAAAAAAGAATCAAAGTTTCAATTTACCCAGTTACCAAAACAGAGTTTAAAGGAAGAAAAACAGAGTCCCAAGAAAAACAAAAACAGAGAATTGCAGCACCGACACCTCATTAAGTCTGCAAAATCCCATTTTTAAACACTACAGTTTCTAACGACTACATTTTTCATCCAAGAATCCCCAAGAAAGGCAAAAACAAAACCAAGAAAGAAGAGTGTAAAACAGAGTCATAGAGGGAATTCAAACCTCTGTTCAGTGTGCTATGCAGATGGTATGAGAGAGAGAGAGAGAGAGAGAGAGAGAGAGAGAGAGAGAGAGAGAGAGAGAGAGAGAGAGAGATTGCTTAGAAAGGAAAAAGGAGTGATTGACTCAAGAAATGGGTGAATAATGGAGGGCAATAGCTTCTCTCTTATTATTATAAAGAGTTAGGTTTGAGAAACACTCTTCTCTCTCTTCTTTTGATGCTAGCTGTATTTTACCAGACCTTACCCTGTCTTCATGTGGAAGTCTCTTTCCTTATCTCTCTCTCTCTCTAAACAATTTCATATAAACAAAATAAAAAAATATCTTAATATCACCTCTCTCACGTGGGTTCCATTTCTCATTGCGACTTAACCAAATATGATTTTATTCACAAACCTTTTATTTGGAAAGAAAAACATTGACAAACCTTGCTTTGCTGTATAAAAGTTATATTTGTTTGTAAAGCAATGGTTTAAGTAAAAAATTATTAAAGATAATAAAGTTTAAGTTACAGTTATTTGTGTTTTGTAACGGAAGATGAACACATGAACTTTTAGAATCAAATTGTCAAAATAACAAAACAAAATGTCATTAAGTGAATATGGACATATAATTTAGTTAGATGTAAAAGGAAAATAAATTGTAAAGCTATAACGCGCATAATTCTAGTAATGGTTTTGCTGCTACACAAGAAAAGTCAATGAGGTAATGGGAAGGTGAAATGGCACGAACAGTTATTATACGCGTACATGTAATTCCAATTTTATATTAGAACTTTGTCTTATTTTTAATTTTCTTATTTGAGCTAATTTTCTTCCCATTGTCCACAAAAAAACTCCGTGTTGCAAAATGGGTATTTTTTCAAAATTCATGTTACTTTTTTTTGACATCAAACCCAATTAATTTATTAGATGATTCAAAGAAGTTAGTCTTGAAAATTAACCATTCTGGAACTAGAGCGTTTAAATGGGAGAAATTCAGATTCTGGGTATGAACTCTTTTAGCAAAGATATCTACCCGTACACTGGATTTATGAGAAATATGAAAAAGTAAAAAAACAGTAAAAGAGAAGCGTAAATGAACGAATTCATTCTATTCCAAGACCATAGATAGCCATTCTTCTTCATCATTGATCAGATTGACCATTTGGAAGCAATCCTATTTAAAATTCATTGATATGAATTCCAAATGTAAAAAGTATTATATTGTCTATAAGAGGGATGAGAACTCCGTATACAGGGAGAGATGACATGTTCCTTCCCGATTGAGCCATATAAATGTTTCTCCGGCTCTATCTCCAAGACGAAACCGCCTCCAAAGACTTCAGAATTTGCCACCCACGATGCGTCCACTTGGCATCTTGGTAAGCATGGTTCACTCCGATCGTTTTCTCAAGAACTCGGTGTCTCCGTCGTTGGCACTAGCTGTTGTATCACTTGTGCCTTTCTCCATTCTTCAGCTTCTTGCAATGACTGGTTCATCATATCTGGCGATTGGATATCCTTTCCATTGTAAGCTTTGTCATTCCTAGCTTTCCATACAAACTAGGTGATCCATGGATAGAACACAAGCATCGTACTGGTCGCTCCATTCCTTTTTGCACATGGGAGGAGGTAATCAAAGTTCTCGTATAAAGAGTTGCTCAGAAAAACCCTCGAAAGTGATAGAATCTCCGATAAGGCCCATATTTGTTGTACTAGAAGACATGTAAAAATGATATGGTTTACTGATTTATTGTCACTGCCGCATCTCAGGCATGAGTGATCTTGGCTGCAATGTCGGTCAACAAGTCAGCTAAAAGCTGCAATACTATCCGAGAGAGCTTGCCATAAGAAGTGCTTAATCTTCCTAGGTGCTTTCTGTCGCCAAATTAGCTCCTTTAGACCGTTCAGACTATGCTCTTGGCATATTATCTTCTCTCTCTCTTCCTTTACTTGGGTTGCAATTTTATATCCTGATTTAACGGTATAGGCTTCTGATTTTGTATAGATCCAGCAAAATCACCATCACTAAAATTGTGGCTGGGCCGCAAGCTTCGTATCAACGGAATATCTCCAAGATTGAAATAAGAATGGAGGAGATCCAGCTTCCAGGTTTTCGAGGATTGATCAAATCAAATGATTTACAAACAGGTTGTGGTCTCTATGGCTATCGTTCTCCTTAGGAGGTCATGGCGGGATTACCAATATTCAGGATTCTGACAATACTCGAGTATTATATCCTGATCCAATCCTTTTTCGTAGGCCTTCTTGAAGGAGGTCTTGAGCTGCCATCATGATTTTCCACCTAAAAGATGGGGAGTTAGAGGTTTTGACCTCCATAGGATTAGTATGTCGGTAGTATTTACCCTTTAAGACTCGTGCGAGTAGGGACGTCGAGTGTTGGAGTAGTCTCCATAATTTTTTGGCAAGTAAGGCCAAATTGAAATCACTCAGATCTCTGAAGCCTAGACTGTCATTCTCATAAGGCTTGCAGAGATTTTCCCAAGCAATCCAATGGAAACTGCAGTTATTTGCTTCTGTGCTCCACTAAAGTTTTTCTATTGCTCTTTGTAATTTATTTATGATCCTTTTGGGTAGGAGGACACATGACATCAAATACGTAGACAACGCTTGTGCTACAAATTTCAAAAAGATTTCTTTACCTCCTTTGGAGAGGAGTTTTGCTGACCAAGAGTTTATCTGTTCGTTTAGCCAATCCCGCACAAAGGCAAATACTTGTGGTTTTGAGCCACAAATTTTCTCTATGAGTCCAAGATACATGCCCATTCCACCTTCTTTATGGATTCCCAGTGTTTGTTTTAGGGTTCTTTTCACCTCGTGTGGGATTTTGCTTCATAACAAGATAGATGATTTGCTTTGGTTCAGCTGTTGGCTTAATGCTTTGTTATATATATATATATGAAGGTGGAATTCCCAGTGTTTGTTTTAGGGTTATATATATATATATATGCGGGATTCCCAGTGTTTGTTTTAGGCTTAATGCTTTGTTATATATATATATATATATATATATATATATATATATATATATATATATATATATATATCGATGATTTTTATCAACTCAGCACATTGCTGGACATCTGCTCTACAAAAAAAATGTTATCGTCTGCAAAAAAGAGATGTGAGATGGATGGGCATGCCCTAGGAATCTTCAAGCCTGATATCCTTCCTTCTTCTTCTGCTCCTTTAAGTTGTGATATTAATGCTTCTGTGATAATAATGAAAAGGAATGGAAATAGTTGTTCACCTTGTCGAAGTCCACGTGATGGTATAATATTACCTTTGGGTTCACCATTCAGGAGCCCCTGATATGAAATCGAAGAAATGCACATCCGTATCTAAGCAACTCATTTCTCTGCAAATCCCATTTTGATCATCAAGGCTTCTGGAAGTTCCATAATACTCCATCGTAGGCTTTGATCATGTCCGTTTTTATTGCCACAAATTTTGCTTTACAGATTGGATTCGTTCGCAAATCATGGAAAGCTTCCTGAGCTAAAAAGATATTGTCTGTAATTAGACGTTTTGCCACAAAAGCAGATAGGGACTCTGATATTACTTTCGGGAGGATTTTCTTCAGTCTTTGGCATAAAATCTTGGATATAATTTTATAGCTCACATCGCAAAGGCTGATGGGTCGAACTCTGTCATCTCTCCCGGGCGTTCTGTCTTCGAAATCAAGCATATATTTGTTTGGTTCAGTCGCGATTCAAGGGCATCAGAAGCGAAAAAAGTTTATTACCATTTTGATGATATCCTTCGCTGTGGTCTTTCAGAAGCTCTGGTAGAAAAGGCTAGTCATACCATCCGGTCCTGAGGGTTTCTCTGGATTTATATCTTTAACAGCATGTTCAATTTCGCGATCTGATGGTTGGCTTCTAAGCGATACATTCATCGTCGGGGTAATCTTCTAGGTAACAGAGCGGAGAGCTTCATCAAAATATTCTGGCTGCAACAAAGTGAACAAGCCTTGGAAGTATTTTGTTGCGGCTTGTTCTATTCCGGAGTCGCTTTCAGCCTAGACACCTTGCGTCTTTTTGAGCCTTGTGATTCGATTCCGAGCTCGTCTTTGCTTCGTTAGTGCGTCGAAGAACTTTATAGTCATGTCTCCATCCTTTAGCTAGAGGACCTAGCTCTTTTGTTTCCAGTACAGTTCCTCTTCCCAAAAAGCTGTACATAGATTCCACTTCAAGTTCAAGATTTCAGTACGTGGGATGTTCAGGGTCTACTTGGGCTTTCTCGAGTTGTTCCCTTATCGTCTCAATCTTCTTCTTTGTATTTTATGGGTTTGCCCATTTCCATTGGGAGATCGAGCGCCTAGCATCTCTAATCTTTACATAGAGCGGTCTGTTTGAGTCATGGTCAGTGAGGCTCCATCCTGATTCTATAGCTTCCTTGAAACCATCCTTATATAACCACTGTTTATCGAACTTAAAACATTGATGCAGTCTTATTGAGCGAGACTGGATACGGGTCAAGATGGGATGACGGTCTAAGCCCCAAAATTTTAAATACTCCACATTTGTGTGGGGAAAAACTGATGCCAATCTTTATTACCTACATCTCTATCAAGTTTACATTGAACCTTTCTGGAGCTTTTGTATCTTATCCATGACATCGAATTACCTTTGCATGGGAACTCCATCATACCACAATTGTTAAGCATTAATTTGAAAGCTAAGAAAGATGTCTCTGGTCGTTTACGTCCTCCTCGCTTCTCCTGATTGCTTACTATCTCATTGAAGTCTCCTCACATGAGTCATGCCACTTCTCTCGTTACACTCATACGGGTAAGACGCTCCCTTACATATACACGGCACACAACCGAATCTCCATAAACAAAGGTCATAAACACTTTATGTCCCTTTATTATAGCTGAGATGTCTATCATACGCTTATCAAAATAGAGAATCGACACATCATACGAATCCATATGAAACAAAGCCAAACCATCAGTTTTGCCTTTCAGCTCCATGGTGAACAATTTATTATAATTAAAATAATTTTGAAAGTCTTGCAAAAAAGAACGAGTTTTTTTTTGTTTCAGATAAAAAACAAACGCAAGAAAACTATGTAACTCCCAGAGATGTTTCTTGGTCAAATAGGCTCCGGCCTTTGACAATTCCATGAGATGGTGTTCATATCTTCTTACTGGGTGGTTTCTAGGACACTACCGAGCCTTAAACAATACACGAGTTCTTACTTTTAGCAGATGAAAATACCTCAGTACGAGGGACATTATGTTTGGCAATATTTTTAACTTTACCCGAGCTCTTTTTCCTCTTGTCGGGATCATTTTCCTTGATGCACTAGCTCCCTTGACCATTGGACTCCTTGAAGTGAGCTTGCGCACAACTTGTTGTGAAGGTTTAGTCTTATTTTGATCAGCTAATACACCTATCTTGACCATCAGAGCCTCTTGTGGTATGACTAGGACGTAGGAGCTGGTTTGCCCTTTAGTGATCGTGTTGACAGGTGAAGATATCCATTTACAAACGATGTTTTGTCGCCGATGAGGTTCCTCCACGACGCACCAGATTTAGTTGTGGATTCATTCTCATGAAGTAGGTTGTTGAGACATTGGATCCATTGTGGGGTTGTGCAGAAACTTAGTAAAAGGCTAGAAAACTCTTATTTGGAGAACAAGTGAGTAAGGATGCAAACCAGTTAACGGTATGAAAAAGTATAACAGTGAGGATCATAGCAAAAATTAGAAAAAAAGAAACTCTAGTAATCTAGACTGAAGGGACCGATGACCAGAAGTGTTGTAATCTTCCTTGCATAGAAGAGAAGATTATAGAAGACTTCAAGATAGTAGATGCTGTCAGAATTGTTAGATCTAAGAATCATCTTTTTTGTCATCCAAAACTCTAGGTAGCTGCTATCTAACTTAAGTGTGTGATTTTAAATTTATGTTATTATTTTGGAAAATACATGTAAGTCTACTTCTTATATGTAGGCTTTAGGAAATCTCCCTTAACGTTATTTCTTTCTTTTTCGTACTACAAAAAATAAAGCATTTACGTGCTTTTTAATCAAAGTGATAAACACTAGGCTTTGTGATTATAGTAATTATTTCAACATGTTAACATATTACAGTAATTACTTCAGCGTGTTGACATATTTACAGTAATTACTTCATCTTGTCAACATGTTTTCTTATAGCTGTAAAACGTAAGTAGCTTTCCTTTTCTTTGACATCTAAAATTACTTCATCTTGTTAACATATGTACAGTCAATCGACAGAAAATATATTGATTCCTCAAATGTTTCCACAACTTATTAACTTAGTAACTAATTAAACATAATGATTAATTTTTAACAAATTTGAATTAGATCTTTTGCATTTTTCATTAGTTAATTAAAAAGGCAGACAATATATAGATCCCCAAGTAATTCCTATAAATGAAGGGTTGATCATTATCTTGTTGAAATCAGTTAAATGATAATAAAAGGTCTAATCATTTTCATATGGTAGATATCATAAGGATTTTTTTCTAAGTTTCTAGTCTTACTGAACAATGATGATAACAAATTATACGAATACACGGATAAACTTAATAGGTAGGTGCAGTCACCAAAAAACAAAGGCACAATGAATCTAAAGCCAAAAAATTCCACAATCTTAGACATTAATATAGCCATTGAGATTGTGTTTATAAGCTACCTTCGACCGTACTCTTAGTTTCGTTACTTCAAGCACACTCTTTCCTAAGGAAAGAATTTAAAATAAAACTACATATGATCTACCAATTTAATTTAATGCTGATTTTCTAAGGTTCTACTTTTGCACTTTCTTTTTTCTTTTTTAATTTTCATTTTGCAGTAACTAACTTGGACTTCACGCCATACACTATCTCTTTCTTTCAAATGACTCATCTCCATTACTGTGTAAATGACAAAAGCTATATCAAGAAGTGTTTATATATGTAACTATATACATATAAGACGTGTACAATGTATATATATCGCATATCTTGTCAATCTTGTATGTTGGGATCACTTCATAGTTCATACAATATAGCAAAATAATAAGATTTTGTTTATTCATATTCATGCTTAATATTATACTATTGAAAAGTTCGAACCCCAGCCTATGGTTGGGACCAAAATGTTTGTATTAACTTGTGTCACACAATCAACTAGTATCCTCTTATGAACGTCGATCATATTAATCTTAAATCGATTAAGACATCTCAACAAATATTGATTAAAACGAGTAGATTTGTTTTCAAAAACGCTACTTTCTCCAGCCAAATAATTTTTGATTCCAATAAAATCACTCAAACTCATGCATGTATGAATAAGTAGGTAAGGAGTTTACGAAACCCCATATCGACGAGTGTGGTAAGACTTCTGAACTACACCTGAATGATCTAATATCATATAAAACGAGAAATATTTTCAATCCAAATTTATTGTAGAGTATAATCTCAATATTTTATTAGCGTAGTTTATTTGCTTTGTATTGAAAAAGGCTAAACTCCTCAAAGTATTTCTTTCTATGACCTCAATAACTACATGACTAAATAAAGTTACACTGAAATGTGTCCATATCACACATATAATTATAAATAAATTATATTGCTACCCTCTATCACAAGAGTAATAATACAAATCCGTGACACATGATCTAAACAATTTATAGTAATTAAACATTTTTGGTACGGTTGACCGTATACGATAACGTATATTATACGATACGAGTGAGACCATATGCGTATCTAGTCGGTGGATGATTAGCATGTGCACATAGAACAGGTGATAGGCGCGGGTGACTTGCGAGCAAGTAAGAACCCATGTTTTCGCGAGGACCCACCTTTGTCTGAAATACGTGAGAAGATACGATTGAGATTGGCCCCACGCACATTTAACGATTATTAAAACACGGTTTAAGCGCTAATTTGAAAACAATTATAGTATCATTCAACAAATCACGTGCTTTTGCATCGGGATCGGTTCTCTCTTCCTGCCAAATGAATATTTTAACTCAAACGAATAGGCATCAGACACGTTAGATCATGTGACAATGTGGGTCCTAGTAGTGTGCGAAACTCTACTTAAGCTTAGCTCATGGGGATGGACTCACTCAAGCGTACGAAGATCTCTCCAACTCCAACAAGTCCTAAGATCAACGGATCAATGAGTCTCAATTATTCACTAGACTCTATGATCACCCACATGCACTGGCCTTTTTTGGAATACTCTATTCTTTATCCATTTTTTGTATTATTTATGTTTTAGACTATTGTGATTCGGACAATTCATGAACCTCTGAAGTTTTGTTATAAAGCAGTTTGTCAGCGATTCTTCACATGGTATTTGAACTAAAGACATCAAAAGTATTTATATATTTTCTTTGGTCGCTACAAATATTCACTTAAAGAGAAAAGTAGTTGGGCTAGCGACCTTCTACTGGGTTTTATACTAGCATAAAAAGAGAAAGATTGTGCCAATGAGTTTTAGTTTAGTAGTAGTTTTTAAGTTTCTGATTCGTGCGAGCGGATTCACCGTTGTGTATGGTTTGAATTATATTCGAGAAATTATGTTAAACTAATATATGTGCAATTTGACGTAGTTAAAAAAAAAAAAAAGAAGACATTACAGTATATACTATTTAGAAGAACACAATACATACAGTGTACTGAATTTGCCTCAAGTTTTTTCTTTTTCCTTTTTTTCAAGTTTTTTCTTATATCCGCAGCGACTGAAAATGTGCGTGGATAACAGTTTCCAACTCTCAAACTTTAATGGCTGCATGCCGATGTAATTTTGTCGAATGTGATAAACTCGCTAGCTCTACCCAACCTTTGGACTTCACCACGTACGGTGTTCCTGAAAATACTTAAAGATCTAACATGTGTTGATATTTCTGAGAGTCATCATATATACAGCCATATTGATATATGAACTACTAGAACGGTTTTAAACAAAAAAAAAAAGAATTACTAGAACGATACGATAGTATTTAACTTGTTTGCAACTTAATTATTCATTAATTAAAGTTACTTTACCGTTATCACATGACACATAGTTAGTTCTCTTTGATGCATCCAGATATAGTAATTTAAAAATATATACTTTTTCTGAGTTTTTCATTTCGCCCTTTCACAAAGTAACTCTCTCCATTCCATAATAGAACGGTGATTCTCAACTTATAAGCCTCTGCTTCTTTTACTTGCACTTGCATAGTAACTCCCTCTATAGTATCTTATGTGTATATGAACTCTTACGTACTGTATCAATATGCACTAGCTCTGTGATATATTTGATTAATGTAGGTAATGGATAATCGATCAAAACAGCAAACCAACCGTATTAATAACACATACAGGATAGATACACACACTTGTACTCACCTACAAAGACTAAATATTTTGTCTCTAGATCACAAAACAGTTTTCCTGATTCACTAGCTAATTAAGACGGCTAGATCATTTTATTCTAAGTTTTTGTAAGTTGGTTGTTTTATTCCGGTCTGGTTACCGCATGACCAAATCCATACCTTTGCTTGATTATATAACATCTCTTATATTTGTAAGCATGAAATATTAAATCAAATATCCTTTAGCATACAAAAGCTGTTAATCACAATTCAATGTTGTTTTAAAAAAACAAATCTTGTGATTCTTTCGGACACCAAGGCTTCTCCACTCTGTACGTTCAACGTCAACTTTTATCTTGCTGTTTTTCTACATATAGTAAATTTGTTCATATCTTATATGGGTCCCATACCAAGGGTTTAGTCTCTCGAATTTACAAAATATATATATTTTTTGCTAACTTAGCTATACACAGAAAATTTTCAAGCAATTAGCAAGTGTGTAAAATGTAGAGTTGTCGGTAGTTGTTCTAAGATCATTTCCAAAGATTCATTCTATTTTTTCTCTTTAAAGTAAGAATAATTCGATAATAGAGTCGAGTTTTAACCTAATAATACTATAGTTTAGAAAAAAATAGAATAAAAAAATTAATTTATTATAGATATAGAGTAAATCTATTTTTTACTTTATTACAGAATGAAAAATAGAATACGGAAGTAAAAAATAAAATACTATTATAACATATTTTAGAGTAGAAAATAAAGTGGGATTGGAGAACTTTTAATAGAAGTGGGTTACAAAAGCTTTGTTTGCTGTAAATGTCATATGTTAAAACAATTCCCCATTGGATATGATGAAACGATGATTAACATATATGGTAAAGATGAACAAGACGTAATTTTATGAAATAAAATTACAAGATGAAATGTAGTCAGAAGTTTCTATACCTTTATGGAAAAGAAATAGAAATATCGATCGGTGTTTTAAGTGTCAAAAAATGAACTGTAAAAACAAAACAAAACATAAGAATAGTTAGAGAGGTGTCGGTGCCGACTGCCGACAGATGAGCCGGATGAACCTGTGACCCACTGAAATTGACTCCCTCGCTTTCGTAGGCACGCAACGCTATTCAACCCCACACCGTTGATATTCATTAATCACACTCACTCTACATATGTCGTCCCATAATTCCATTTAGATTTTTTTTTTCTAATTAGACACTTATTAACATTGAGAAATAAATGAAATTATGTCTCCACTTTTTACGTTGCCATTTATCAATCTAATGAATCCATAATCTTAAAACAATCTAACCAATATCTTATAAGTAATAAATTATACTATAACACTAGTGGTATTCCGGCGGATAGCACCGAGTTCTTATATTTTATTTTTTAATGAGTTCAAAATTATTTGTAATTATGAAATTACCAATATCTATAGATAAATTCTTACATCGTGTGTAGATTCTTTTAACTGATTTGAATGTTGTTGTTGGGAGATGTTACATGTTGATGGTCGATACGAATTTCTAGCAAACATAGATTAAGTTATGGTGATTTATTTTTTTAGTGGTTAGTGATAAATATTGTTTTCATTTTCTTTATGTAGAGCAAATTACATGTGAATTTTGAAGTTTAAATTGTCGGCGATTTAGGGTGACTGATAAACGAGTGATAAACCTATTTATTTACTTGAGCTAAGTTTGATTTATTGTCCGTTTGAAATTAAATGTTATGTTTCATATGAATGTAATATATGCCATAGTTATTTTGTTGATTTACTATATATATATATGTTCTCAGATCTTCATTTCTATGTAACTATTCTTTTTTGTGAATCATTTCTTTGTCTATTAACGTATTTTTTTGTCACATCTGTTGTTGTATTTAGTGTAATGTTATAAGATATTCGTTTAGGATGAGACAATTTCTTTTTGGACGTTATGCATCTATCTTATTAAAGAGAAGTATAAATAAAAAATACCACTAAAACTTACAACTTTTTTACAAATCAATATCACTTAAATATTAAATAATCTTAACTTTAAATAATCTTGTATTTTATAATTATTACATAATTTCTTAAAATATTTATAACTAATAAAGAGTTAGGAAACAATAAAATAAAACCTACACTATATTTATTTAATAGGTTTCAACACAATCATAATAACCTAGTATTCTAAATTTAAAATAAAAATATTTGTGGCTAAAATCCTACCTTTTATTATTTTGTATATTTCCTATAAGTAGTATTCTAATGTAAATTAAATATTACAAATGTGGAATATTATAAAGTTTATAGAAACATATTTTAAATAGTATATAAAATTTAATATAATTTTGATCCATAAAAATAAAATAAAACTTATTCGTGCATATATACAGAACATATTCTAAAAATATAAGTGATACAATTAACAAATTATAAGACAATTTATAATAATTAATATAAATTATAAAGTTATTGTGTTTTAAAAATGTCATATTAAATTATTATTTT
This sequence comes from Eruca vesicaria subsp. sativa, assembly GCA_932364175.1. Taxonomy (NCBI): domain Eukaryota; kingdom Viridiplantae; phylum Streptophyta; class Magnoliopsida; order Brassicales; family Brassicaceae; genus Eruca; species Eruca vesicaria. Next base: position 68,512 of record CAKOAT010099600.1, read on the forward strand.
TAAAATCATCATTTAAACAAAATGAATATTTATTTATAAAAAATGTAAAAATGATAAACAACACACGATAACATTTAATATATAGACTATCACGTACACAAAATAAATATTCATTTATAAAAACAAATATGTGCATGATAAAATTTTAAAATTTAGATCATCATTTCATAAAATAAATATTAATTTATAATTTAAAACACACACACACACGGTTCGCGGATCAAACTCTAGTTTCAATTAAATGACCATTGATGTATAATTTCTAACAAATTTATTAATTAGGTTTTATTTTAATAACTATGCTGTATTTTCTAATTTACGATGTACTTTGTGTATTTTTCAATCTCTTCACGTATGTAAATCTTAAAATATTATTAATAACATTTTATAGTTATTTAAAAAGAATTATATATATATATGCAAATATAAATATATTAACATAATCAAATTTATTAATTAAATTTTATTTTTAAAAATATAATGTATTTTCTATTTTATAATGTAACTTTGTTTACTTTTCAATCTCTTCACATATGTAAATCTTACAAGATTATTAATAATTTTTTATTCATTTAATATATATATATATATATATATATGTAAATACAAAAATTATTAAAATTAGATATTTAAATAAAGTTATATACATGAAATAAAAGATTCTCATAATTGGACCTAATGTAAAATCAATAAAATTCAAATAAAATAATTTTTAATAGTTGAGCCTAAAAATTATTCAACAAATGATAGTATGCCAAGTGTTAATGTTTGCCCCCATAGAGAAAAAAACTCAACTTTATTAAAGATGTCGTATAGGCTATAGCTATAGATGGAGATTATAATTTTAAAATAAATTATAAAATTTTATTTTAATAAAATCAATTTTGAGAATATCGTGATGTAAGTTCAATCCGTTTCAGATATTACTTTTTGTAATATATATAATTTAATATTTGTTTTAATGATGTGTAATTAGATTTATAATTTTATATAAATATAACTGCACATCTTAGATTAAAAATTATAGTTCATTTATTTAATTAGTTTTTACGGGTTTAAATTCGTTTTCAGTATTTTTAATAGGAATTGACTACTTCTCATGTGTTCAACCTGTTTTACAGTGGTTTAATTTTTTTTGGTATTTTATAATCAAAATAAATTAGTAAGATTTTCTTAACTGTTTTCTAGTGATATATGTAATGTTTTCATGTTGGGTGAAATAATTACAACCTTAAAAATATCAATTGTCTTGGTGCTATGTGATTGGTTTATAGTTTCTTGTGATAGAAGAAGAGCTATTGGTAGAAGAAGAGCTATTAATTGTAGCGCTATTGTGGGATCTTATTCTTTTCAACAAGTTTATTTATCCAATGCTGGATCAGATAACCCAGAGAACCAAACTAGGTTGACTGTATAAACGAGCAGACGTAATAAAAAATGGTAAAAGAAACACAGTATACAGCTTTTACAACGTAACAAAAAATCATCGATATATCCCTTGCTCCTGCATTATTGATTATTCTTCGGTATGTCTCATCTTTCTTGTACAGATTTTGAAACATCGAGATAGTTGAGCCGACAAGTCCCTATTAGCAGTTCTGGTAGTTCCTTTTCTGTATTTGCCTGCATAATCGTGTAAGAAGACATAAAAACTATCATAACTATATGATCAGGCCCGGCTCATGCCATGTGCCCAAGGTGCATGGGCTCTGGGTCTAATTTTTTTTTGCATATTTTAAGCTAAATCTAGGGCCTGTTTGTAGAAAAAATAGGGCCCGTTTTCTACAAATTATTCATTTTTATTCTTATAATTTTTTTTTCTACTCAGAGTCCATTAAAAACTTGAGCCGGACCTGTATATGATCCAAATATGTGATATATCTCCTATATTTTGCTTTACCTGTATCAGAAAAGCCATCTCTATAACCAAGTTGGTAAGATACCCAAGAACAAGATTGGTTACACCTCTTGCAACAGTTGAAGACCCAACATCAACGTCAAGCTGAGAAAGAAAGAAACAAACCAAAATGTTATGATTTTTTTGTTATCAAATAATATATAATTGTGATTTATGTTTTTACCTCCAAGTAATTCTTTCCGCGGATGTAACGAACTTCAAGTGCCTGACCCACCAAGCATGCTTTCTTGCCAACACTTTGTTTCACAATCCATGAACCCTTGGAGATGTGAGGTATGAGCTTAAAGCGCGAATTTCTATAAGCGTCATCACCATTCACAAAACTCTCTAACAAAGGATTCTCTTCTAAAGGAGTTTTCAGCATATAGTACAATGCTAGACTGTACATAGCTGAACCAGGGACCTGGTATATATATACGTTTGATATTAATTAGCGTCTCTTAAACATGAATAAAATCAATGATTCTTTAGAATCGTAGAAGCTTATCTCAAAGTTACCTGCATGTTTACAATGAAGAAAAACTCTTGACCGCCTTTAGCTGCATATTCCTGAACTAGACCACCTAGTCTTCCGCCAAGATCATCTTCCCGCTTATCAGAACTTATCCAGTCTGCTCCAATCATTTGCATCAATGTGTCATTTGCCTTTACCTATAGTTTAAGTAGCACGGCATCATTATCATATGTGTTGAATTATATTTAACAAAATTTCAAGAATAACACAAACATGTTTGTGTTAGTGTCACCTTTTGTCGGTCTTTTAGGTAATTTTCTCCACGAATTAAGAATGTCGATGGATCTGCGGTAGCCCAACTACAAGGCATTGTAAGATTTGGGTCTTTCTGAAGAGTGGCTCCATAGAAGAATGTGGTCTTATCATCCATACCAACCTCTTGTAAATCCATATAGCCTTTCTTATGATTGGCTAAATCTTGAAGTTTCTTGACAATACCAGCTGGTGATGGTAACTTGATCTGAAGCACACACAAATTTTCAATTTTTACTTTGACCCACAAGCAAAACAACTAGTGAAAAATGGTGTTACCTGTGAGTGTCCTTGTGAAAAGGGAGAGTTATCAATTAAACTATCAAACTCGGAGGGCTCAGGAACGTCGAAAAATTCATCAGAAACATCATTTAAGTCCATCAAACTGTTGCGTGCTGAAGAAGGTTTCTCCATTTCATCAGCCTTCACAAGGTCTAGATCAACCCTTTTGGCTTCTGGAATAAGGGGTCTAGTGTTGATCTTAGACAAGCAGGGTTTGGTTTGCATGAACTCCCCTGAGACGAACTCAGCGAAGCCACGTCCTTGTTTCGCTTTGAACATTTCACGTAACGCCGCAAGTCTTTCAACCACACGGATGGTTATGGATCTTGAAGAAGACGGCCTCATGTATAAGTTCCAGCTTCTCCAATCAATGGCTACCATATGCTTTACTAGTGATTGTTTCCCTTTGCTTACCGGAGTCACCACGTAGCCGCCACCTACATTTCAAATGTAAAACTCATAAAGAAAAAACAAAGAACTATGAAGTAAACTTGGAACTTTAACGCAAAACCCTAGTAGAATGTGAGGTAAGAAGCTTTACTTTTGACACAAGCTCGAACGTATCCCCTCCTTGGTGGGCACTTCTTGTGATAAACAGAGTGGCAAAGTATCACTGTGATATTCAAGATTAAATAAGTTTATATATAATCCGGGAGAATAAACATCTAAAATCTCAAGAAACTGTCTGACCATAGGTTCCATCTTCTTCCCTTCTCCAGTAGCGTCTCAGCAATAAGTCTCTCCGATTCATTCCCCATGGCAACCAATCATTGTACAACTGGACATTGATTATATCTGTGTGTCCATCAAGATGCTCCACCACACAGCCTTTGTAGAAACAAAAGTCCCACCTACAAGTAATTCGTGTAAACCCCAAGTCAAAAACCTAATTATTCTCTAAACATAATAGAAAGTGTTTCTTGCAAGTCAAGGCATGTATAGTAGTGGCCAAAATGGAAGATCAATGACAATATAGTCCATCTACTAGTAGACTACTGTGATTGGTTAGCCTCTCAGATCAAAGTTTTAGAGCTTACTCTGATCTTAAAGGATCAAGAGACATTAACGTATTGAAAATATCTTCTGAAGTACCATCAATGACTCCAACTGCCATTACTGCAGGATGATCATCCCAATGCTACAAGAGGTTTAATCAAAACAATCAAAATTAAAGATAAACAATATGATTCAAACAATGCAGTAATGAACAAAATAAACATTACCTTTCCTCGTGAATCCCAGTCTTTAGCTTCTTTGAAAAGGCGTAAACCTGAAAACTCAAAAGCTCAGTAAGGCCAATGGTTTCTTGAGTGACAAGTTTGTTACAAAAGATATTTATATTTTTCTTACCGTTTTGGCATCCGAAGATTTTCCATGGAGAAGGAGCAATGACATCAGGTGCTATTGTTTCAACATTCAATGATGAGTAATTTGTCCAATCAACTGAAACTTTGCGGCGTGTCCTCTTGGATAAATCAAGCTTCACAAGTCCTTTCTCAGCATGAGATACAAATTCACAATCCGGAAAAGGAAACCCCTGATAACATAAATCAACTGTATAAGAGTCTCAAATGTTATAATGTAATAAAACCTTAAAACCTTTTGTGAAGCATCTTGTAATGATCTTATCCATTTGGCTGCTTCGTCAGGACTACTTGCTCCCAACTGTTCATAGATAAAGAAATCTAACTGATTATTATAACAAAAAGAAGAAAAAACTAAGATATCGAAAAATAACCTTCCAAACAAACCTTCAATTGATCCAAATGATTTGAAGTGTTGTAAAGTGTAAATATGAATAGGATCTGAAACAACATATGGAAAATTAACTTATTAAAATGTGTAAACATTAGAGATTTGTAGCTTTATTACTACCATTATCCAAAACTTGGTACCTTTCTATGGAAACTCTCTCTTCCATTGTCAGTAACCCTAATGCAACAGTCTAGAGATGCTCTTCTGTCAGGTTCCTATACAGAACAAAACAACAACAACATGAAGATCCAATGTTCGTCCGTTTTTACTTGTTCATGCAATATTTTGAATCTACAAGTAATCTACCAATATACTAAAGAACATAACACATAAATAAAATGAGGAAAATGAGATTAAAAAAAAGAGACAAACCTCATTGTGATCTGATGGTACTGATCTAAAGCTTTTAAGGTTGTTGTCGAGAAGAAGAAAATATCGTTTACGAGAGAACTGAAGACCAAACCGGTTATGTCGGATGGTGTAAAGCCAACCTTCCATTCTTCCGTCGGTTTGAGACATTTCCATTTTTCTACAAAAACTTGTTCTTAGTTTTGCATATCGTAAAACAATACAAATATTAACTTCTAAAAAAAAAATCACCAGGAATTATTTTATTTACCACTTGAAATGCTTCCTTCCTCCGTAAACGATTCGATATAACAAAATGTGGTGTGCCTCGAATGCTTAGCTTGAAACGATTCTCTGATTCCGCCTGAGCGAAACAGAGAATCGATAGTTTAGAAAATTCACTTGCAAAAAAGTTTAATTTATTTATTTTGTTATGTTCTTCTTCTTCTTTTCTTTTTATTGCTCTTATATTTTCTTTTGATTATAAACTTTTTGGTTTCGATGGTTAGAAATTGCTTGCTATTTGTGAGAGGCTTAATGATCGGTGAATGTTTAAATTCTATAATTAGCTTCATTCTTAATAAAATCTGCCGCTCGTTATGGCAATTCCAGAAGTCCTTAAATCGTAAGGTGAATGACTGACCAGTGAGGAGAAACAAGTGGCCAACACATTCCACAATTAAAACTATGAAAGAAAAACAGAGTGGAAGATATATTTTTAGGTGATTTATATTAAATAGACAAATACACTTATTTAAACATAATTTTGTTTAAAAAAATTAAAATATAGTGTTACTAAAATTTTTATTTCATAAAATACTTTGAAATCTAATAGTTTGAGCTGAAAAGAAATTGTGAATTTTACACTATTTTGATAGAGTATTCCTAGGAATTTTACACTATTTTAGTAGAGTTTCTTAGTTAAAAGTACTTAAAAATTCTAAATGATTTAACAATCATGATAAATTTATATTTCACATTCAATCTTAGAAGATTCATTAAAATCATTCATTTCAAATATAGATTCAATACAAGCAGATAATTTATTCGTTACGCAAAAATAATGACCCATCACATGAACGGAGCCTCAAAAACTCATAATGCCGTTCGGCCCAACATTACTTAGACTTTTGTTGACCTAACATATTATCTCAAAGTATGTGTTTTATCCTCACATGTAAACACAATTATTTTAAAATTATTTATCAATGCATGCACTTTTAATTCAAAAATATGATAAATTATTACTTATTTTTGAAACAATTTTAACTGGATATCAAATTATTTACATTTGATAAAGTTATTCATCAAAATATATATATACTCATTATTTCGTTAAATTGTTTGAAAACTCTCAAATGTATTATAATATTTTGAATTTTTTTATACAATATGTTTATTATTAATAAATAAATCTTTAAAACCAAAATGTTCTCTTTTAGTTTAATTATGTCTTTGTAATTCTTAATTTTTAACTTTTTATGATTAAAATATATTTTTCGGATAACAACAAAATATACATAGAAATTATATTTCTATTTTTAAAATATATTAATAGAGATTCTTTTGGATAAAAATACAATCTATAAGAGTTATCTTTTTATTTATAATTATTTTGGCTAAATTTTATTCTATCAGTTTTATTTTGATTATCTAATTTACTAAATATAATATTCATATTTTTTGGGCTAATTTTTATATAATAATTTAAATTTAATATTTAATATAATAATTGAATCTCATCATTCATTAGACGTTAACCATTCTAATATTTTTAACATGAAAGTTCAGAAATAAATAAAAAATCAATTCACAAATAATAGTGCATATATTGAGGTAGAGAAAATCACATAATAATGTAAAACCCTTGTCCCATCTTCTAATTTAAAGGAATATAGTGGATGATTGGTTGCGTTCTAGCTGTAGAATTTAGTTTATAAATTTTGTTGATGTAATTGTACCTAATACATCTATTAAATTTTTAATGAGATAAATAAAAATGGAAAAATAATCTTAAAGCAATATAAATTTTCTTAAGAAAACAAGGTTCCTACCACTTTCTTTTTTTAGTTTTAGATTTAAAAACTAAAAAAAAAACATAACTGGTAATTTATATAGTTGAAATTTAAATATATTTGCTACAGCCCAATCAGTCATTTCCTATAGGAATCTTCTTTCCCTTTTGATATTATCCCCAATCTTTAAAGAAACAACAATTTAATATTAATTATCTGGTAAAACCACAATCTCAAGTCTCAACATTAATACAGCAAAATGTGGCAAGAATCGAGTTAGAGCATATGAATGGACATGTAAACTAACACAATGTCGAAAGTCGAAACTCATGGCAGTGCATCCATATTTGGTAACAGGGTCGATTTTAGGCACAACCGGAACTTTTGTTTTAGCCTTCCATTTTTAAAGAGTTTTATACATAAGTTGTATAATCTTCAAATTGTCAAAAAAATACTTATTAAAATTAATCTTAAAACGTTCATAAATTATAACTTCCTAGATCTATCCGATACTGTTTGGTAATGTTAATGATTATAGACTTATAAGTATAGATCTCATAAGTATATGGGCCGATTGTATCAAGAAAGAGGGAAAAGAGTGAATAGAGACATAAGAAGGGTGTATTATTCACGTTGAGAGTTACCTGTCCACCAATCTGTCACTCTCTATTTTACCCAATTTCTTTATTATTCCCCGTTTTATATAATTCAAGTCAATTCACTCTCGTCTCTTGCTTTCTCTAGTCTCTCTCTCTCTCAAGACACACACACGATCTAATGACGACGAGCAACAACGTGAAAGGATGTTTTGGAGACACTAAGCTGACCAAAGTGTTCGTAGGAGAATTGGCTTGGGACACTAAGAAAGAAGCAATGCATGATCATTTCATCAAGTACGGTGATATCTTGGAGGCAGTCATCATCTCCGACAAACTCACTCGCCGTTCCAAAGGCTATGGCTTCGTATGTTCCTCTTCTTTCTCTTTGTTCTTTTCTTTTACATTTATCTCACTTTATTCTCTTTGTTTCTCAATTCATTTTATTTTTTAGGTAACTTTCAAAGATGCGGAAGCTGCGAAGAGAGCTTGTGAAGACTCGACTCCGATCATCAATTGCCGACGTGCCAACTGCAATCTTGCCTCTCTTGGTGGACGTCTTCGTAGATCCCCCACCATGGCCTCTCCTCAACAAGGTTCATCTAAAGTCTTTTTATAAGAAAATATCTTTAATTATAACCAGTGGATCATAAACCAAATTTTAAACAAATTAAGCATTTATAGCATCTGGAAGAGTTGCAGTTTTAAGACATCTAGATTGATCAATAATCGAAATCGCAGTGAAAGTATATAACATCATTACATACACGTCAAAATTTTAACGGAAAGGAATAAGTTAGAATAAGTTATATACTTATAATCATTGTTTATAATATCATATAGTAAGTTTCCTATACGGGTAATGTTCAGAGAATAGTTATGGGCATGCAGTATGGTGCATGTGTATATGATCTCTTGTGTTATATAAGATTGTCATTAGCAGTTTTGGAATAAAAAACAAATCAAATCATTAGTTACTGATTTGGCAGCAAACAATTAATGTTTTTCTGTTTAGTTTTAGAATTTCTAGGAAAGAATGTTCATTCAAACTCACCAATTGAATATTGAGTAAATGAAATCAAAACACCATTAGTTCTAGAGATTACATGGGAAAAGATTAAACCGCGGAGCACCTTTTGCAAGGCTGTCAAACATAAAAAAAACACCATTAATTCATGTCATTTGAAATTTTTAAAAACCATCTAATTTTTCAAAACTAATCTTAAGTTTACCGTCAATATGATGTTTAATTTGACATGTGAAGGATCAAAGAATGTGAGTAGGGCCACGCCAGGACATGTGGCGAATAATCAAGTTCAATGGTTCTATCCTGCGGGATTCACACACCAGCAACATCAACTTCAACAACAACACCATCATCAGGCCGTTCCTTTCTATGGGTAAACTATTATTAATCTGTACTGTCTAATCTTCTTCAAAATGTACTTAAAGTCAATATGGTATTTGATTAGTTCAGTTTGATATTATAGGTACCTTTCATCCTACGTTTCCCCAAACATGACCTTCAATCAAGTAAGTCTCATGATTTCTAAATAAAAACGATATGCCTGCGCTATAATTTGCCACATTATGAAATAAATTTGTTTGAGATGTTAGAAAGTTGGATACGTTGGAGGAACCTATATGAATGGATAGTACTATGCACAGCCACAGCCGCAGCCACAACCGCAATATTACAACCACCATTATCACTTGTATGGTGGAGGACGTGTAATGGTTGGAAGCCCAATGATGCCTCTGTACACTGTCTATCCTTATCATCAATCTCAGGCCATCGGTGTTCCTCAACCTTCCTTGACGAAACCTATTTACACGCATCCCATATCAGGTACCTTTGTCATTGTATCCTAAACCTTATAATGAGTTTACTAAAGTAATCCTTATAACGTAAATTGGTTTACTAAGAGAGTATTTAAATAATATACTTGGCTCATTATAAGTCCTATTGAAATAGTGATTTAAAATATATTTATCAAAATTAACATTTGGTCAGTGTTATATATATTTAACTCACATGCATATAATAAATTTATATGGCTGCATTATGATCGTGAAATTAATAATTATAAGTTGTAGAAACACTTTGGTTATGAAATACAAAATTCATTAATTTGAATCTTCTTATAGTAACTACTAGTGATCATTTTTCTTTTTGGGTCTCATAATAACTATTCACTATTACAAATCACCAATATACACATATATATGGTTAGAATAATAATACAACTGAGAAAAATGATTCTTGGTCTTTTTAATATATTATGTGAGCAGCATATGTAGCTAGGTTCGTCATTTTTGTTAATGTGATTAATGTATTATTAATTAATTAAAACCTGCAAAATATATCTTATTGGCAAAAAAAGTATCTAACATGTGTCTTACATTATAATGCTTCAGTTCTTATCCATTAGGACCTGTCCATCAATCTTATACAGTTATACTATATTTGCACAAATTAAACCTGATGAGACATACATATTGGTCACGTTATTTGATAAGTCAGTCATGGCCTCATGTGCACATGGTGTGGTATCACATGGATCAACCATCCTCAGCTAGATAGGCTCTGCTTTTCCACGTGAAATCTCGTTGTCGTTGTAGCACGTGTGTCTGTAATAACTTAGCTGGATTCTGGTGCTTATGAATTCATAAATAACAAAAGGCCCCTTACATGAAAGATCTTGTCCGGAAATAGATACTAAGCTGACATGAGAAAGATTTGCTTTTGACTACTGAATAGGTACAGTTGGAGGAGGAGATAACATAATGAAGAAGACCATAAGATGATAGGGTACAAGCTATTGATCAAACGATTCAGCCCAAGATTATTCATTTTCTCCATCGCACCATGTTTTAATCTTAGTAGAGACAAATCATTTTTTTCAGATTTGATTACTTTACATTTTATAATTTATTCATCAAAGATATGTAATAAAGTTTCCTTCAAAAGAGTAAGAATCACACAATACTAAAAAACAGTTTAGATAGTTTACATTTTCTTATGAATCGATTATCACAAATTATTAAGTACTTAAGTGAAAAGTAATGTTTTTAAAACCGGACCAGAAACTGAACCGGATAGTCATTGGATAACAATTCAGTAGATTCGATCGGGTGAAACCTAGCTCAGTAATCGGGTTCAACTTTTTTTAATATAAAAATTATAAAATTAAAATAGTAAACATGATACTGTACATAATCTAATTTGACTTCTTGATCGGTTCATGATCGAACAAGTTACGAGAACCTAACCCGACTTTGTGACATGTTTATGGTCGAATATGGTCTAACCACCGGGTCGTTCTGGTTTTAAAAGCATTAAAAAGTTCATTTAGATAAGTTCTGATTGTTTGTGATGAAAGCCCTCCCAGAAATCGGCACTTGAAGGTTAGTATATGGATAGGCTCTGATTGTCTGTGATGAAAACCCTCCTAGAAATCGGCACTTGAAGGTTAGTATATGGATAGGCTTTAAATCGAATATTTGATCAAAGAAAGGTGAACGAATGGTCACACAAAAGTTGCAGAAGGCCTTTCTCCTAGACCCAAGGATATAACACACAAAACGGCCTAGAAGGGTTTGTTGTTTTGGGTTCTGACACCTCGCAACAAATATACGATCTTTATTGGACAAAGGATTTAACAAACTTAAAAGAAGATTTTTATTAAAAAGGTTGAATGACTGAAACAAGAGATTACATGATTTATTATAGGATAACTATACTTGCTGAGAAAGGTAGAAATTTATTGTTCGAAGAAATGATAAAACAATGCATGAAGGAGTGAGAAGGTTTTTTCAACAAGGAGTTCTTGCATGCAAAAGAGATGAGAGCCTCTTGCAATAGATGATCTAATTTTCGTCACTCTTTTTGAACAACCAAGAAACCACTTCTTTTTTAATCTTCTTGGGCTTTTAACTCCATAAAACTGGGTTAACTTTGATGTATAACCTCTTGAGCCTTTTTCCTGATCAAAACACCAAATCTCAACCATAATAATGTCTAAATCCTCCACACATACTCATAAGTTAAAGTCTTTAATTGATTTGTTTCTGTTGCTGGTCCGGATTGCATCGAGCTGCCAAAAAGATTCTTGGTAGCTGTGTAGCAGGTATGAGAAAAGAAAACTTGGGCAACGAAATGGTTCCTTGCAGTGTACGTTGGAGATAACCAGAAGAAGAAGAAGAAGCGGAGGCACACTTTACCAACCAACACAAGCAGAGAAAATAGCTTTTAAGATGCTAGCTAGCAAGCTTTTGAACCAAAAAAAAATGATAGCTATGAGTTACCAAGTGATGTTATATGGTGTTATTATATGCGGTGATTTGGAGCAGTGAGTAAAATTGCAGACTTGGGTGAAATGTGTCGACCGAATCAGATATGTATTCAGTATTTGGTTGACTTATTTATATGTTCACCGATTAGGAAAAGCTGATGCCAAGATAAAAGCCAACAAGCACCATTAGAGGGTAGACCCAGAAGAATTGGATTATATGCATAGTAGTCTGGTAGTTCAAGCTAGGAAATTTAAGACCCGTTAACAGATTCATTTTGACATAGTGGTGTGACCATGTCTTTCAGTGTGGGGATTCAAACAATGGTTGATTTTGTGTTTTAGGTGAAAACAATTGGCAGGGATCAAAAGAAGTAAATGATGAAGTGAGCTCAATGGAATTCGTTTGGAGGCTCTTGGTTTTGTGATTGTTACCTTTTAGGTAGAGGCTTAGGCTGTGTAATAATAGTTTTTAAGAAACTAATTTGTATTTGCTAGAGACCAGAGTTCTTTGGTTATGTTGTTATTGTCGAGGCTCGAGAAAACGATCTTTCTTTGCTTCTTGCTCTAATTGGTGAGACAACATTTTAGTTGATGTTACTCTAATCAAGTGATATTAGGAGAGTGTTGTTCAAGTGATTTAGAGCATTAAATCTGGATTAATTTTGCACAAGAAGAACCACTCCTATCCAGGCACCAAGTTGTGATTTCTTCAGCAACTTCATTTTGCTTTTCTTAAGCATGTTAGGCTATTATATCATCCATTATCTTATCTGTTTTGCAAACCTTGTTCGGTCATCAGTACTTTCTAATATGAACTAATATGTTTTTACAGGTCATATGCTACTCTATCCCTCTGAAGTTTGCAACAAGTATTGAAAGTATTGCAACAACGCTGTCTCCTTCATGACTTGTATGGTCTTGATTTGGGGAGATTTAAGATCCAAAAACACGAGGAAAAGAATAGACTCTGGATTAATCTGAACATCCATACACGTCTTTGATTGGATGTCTTGCAATAAAGAGAAATATACATTCAGTTTGCACTAACTATGCCAAGAGAGAGAGAGAGAGAGAGAGAGAGAGAGAGAGAGAGAGAGAAAATAATAGATATCTAGACATGTGAACTTGTTAAACAGCTCCATCTCCTAGTTCGAGATCCCTCACCTAGAAGCATAAGCATCCCCATATTGTTCGCTGACAAATTGTACACATACCTGCATTGCAATTTTGTAGTTGCATTCATCAGAAAGTAGTAAACTCATAAAGTAATAAGTGTTTTTACAGGATAATCTTCTTACTTTTTTTGCTTGGCTTTCCTTCTCCAAGAGACGAAAGACACAATCCACTAAACACACAAGAATGACGGGAGAGTAAAACTCAGGCTTACTTACACATAGTTCAGATAGCAATACGTAATTTAACATAGGAGAGATTCTGAAGTGATTGTTTTACCTTGAAGAACGTTACTACACAGAATGCTTTGAAAGATGGTATTTTGCTAGCTAGGTTTCTCCTGTTTGTTGCAACAGTATCCTTTGATAAATGCTGTGCTATCTCTTTCAGCAACACCAATTGAGCTTTGTCTGTTCGCATAGATACAATGGTATGTCTCAATGACTCCCTATCAGCCTCAAGTGCTTGAAGCCTTGTGTAAAGCTTCTCAATCGGCTCATTAACACCTTGCTGAGTCATGACCACCGGTTCTTGGTACCTCGGAGAAGTCCAGTGATCACCGTTCAACTTTCCCTTGATAATCTTACTAGGCTCATCATCATGAATGGAGTCAATAGTATAATCTCTATCACTACTACAAGACATAGGAGAGTCTGCAAAACATGTTCTCTTTATTTCTTTAGCAGCTCCCAAAGGCGAATTTGGATCATAGTATGGCCATCTTGGAGATTGACCAACCATCACCTTCTCCACAACCTCAACATTACCATCTGCTCCACCCGGATTCTCATCATCCACACTACATTTTAAAGTGTACTCACACGGGTAAAGATCAATACCAACCGTGCTAGAGTCTCTACCAAAACCAAGAATCTGATCATGCATCTCTGCTTCTGTTATCCCATAACTCAGCAACATATCCTTGTAAGCGTCAACCTCATAAGACAAAACCTCAATAGCTTGCTCTTTCTCATACAACAACTCCTCAAGAACCTTAACCTTTTCTTGGTCATGCGTCATCTTCTCCTCAGCAAACGCTTTGAACTGCCGAGCTTCCATCTGTATCTCAGCCTTTTCTCTCTGCAACCTAAGTATCATGGACATTGTCTCGTTAGCTGCTGAAGCAGCAGCGTTTCTCTCCTCCTCAAGCTCCAAGTCAAGCTCTTTCACTGTCTTTCTTTGGCTAGAGAGATCCTCAAGTAAAGCCGCACATTCGTTCTCAACTAGTAACTTTGCGTTTGAAGATGAATCAGAAGAGCCTCGTAACAATAACATAGTGTTGTTCCCTTCTTTGTTAAACTTTCTTTTCACCGTTCTAGTCCAAGAATCTGAAGAACATGCCCCAATGGGATAATCACAACCAAAGTCACAACATTTCACAACGTCTCTTGAAGGAAAACTCAATTCAGAATCCATGGCTAGACACAAAACCCAATCTCAAATGCTAAAGCCAAGTACGTTCCCAAAAAAGCCCTAACTTGTGAATCTAATCAAAGGAGAAACCTTTAACAACTTTGCCGTTAGTGAATTGCGAGAAAGTTTCTTGCATAGCCAAAACTGAGAAGATAAAGTGATGATTTTCAATACACAGAATATAAGGAAAAAAAAAGCTGGAGAATTTAACGATAGAAATGTAATCTTCTTTAACCTCAACACGAAACTTAAGATGGGTGCAGCTACCCTATTCACAAAAATCTCTTATTCCGGTAGACAAAGAGAAACTTTCCTTCTGTTTCTCGGGAAAAAAAACAGAGGAAAATGTTAGAAACAGAGGGTGAGAAGATGGGGGAAAAGGTTTTTGTTTTTTGTGTTTGATTATTCACCTTCCTAATTTATCTCACTTTTTTTATTGGAGCGGGTTTCATAGTTCTTCTTGGTAATGTGCCCACATACAAGAGTAATATCATGAATAAAGTTTGGCCTTTGTCTGGGGAAAAAGCAAAATTAAAAAGATATTTTGTTAAATGCAATGTTTTTTTTTGAGTTTGTAATTTACTAATTACAGAGAAAGATTTGTGAACAGATAGGGAGAATTAGATCTGAAAGTTAAGAAATAGATTTGTATATGAGCAAAGTTAGAACTTACACAATCATAATTCAATTCATTTTACGATTGTATATGAGCTAATATACCTTGAGAAGATTTGATTTACAATCAGATTGAAAAATCTTTTACCAATCGTACTGATTCGTCCAATCTACTGCAGCTGAACAGAAACTTCAACGAAATTTTGAATCAAAGTTCAGTCATTATCGTTTTCTTGGTATAGATTTATCATCAAACACTTGCACCAAGAAAACAAAAAGCGACATTTTGGGTAGATCACTATGTTGATTCATTTATTTTATTTTTTTTGTTGTTGTTGTAAAGGTCATATATGATTGCAACAGAAAAAAAGAAAAAAAAAAAGCAAACAAGTTTACATAAATAAGGATGCCTTGCATCTCTAGTATCTATCTACTGTACAGGTAGACAAATTAATTTCACCGGTTTGTGTGTTTGGTTTACAAGGAATTTGTGTCTCTTTAAATTTAATTGTGGCATAAATTAGAGATTAGTGGAGAGGGTTGTACAGGCAGGCAACACGTGGTTATAATAAATAAATGAAATTAAATAATTTGAGAAAGGATAAGTCATAAACGACAGGGGAAATGGAAATTATTTATTGTAAGTTTCAAAGCATTATGTTAATAAATTATCTTCTGGTCATAATTGTTAATAAAATCTAAAGTACATAAATGAAAATTAATCCTACAGCATTATTAGTTACAACTTACAAGTAATAAAAATATTAAAAGAAATTTTGAAACCACCATAGTTTCAAATGTTTGGAATCACTACATTAAATTTTCTCATATCATTGTAACAAACCGCTCTATACAAATGGGCCAAAAACCAAAACTGTAGTGCCTTAGTTTCTTCAGCCATTTTCTGTTCAACCTGTAACCACAACAGAAGATGATTCATGGTATTATGTGCACTCAAGGAAAGATCTTTCGGTAGCTTTATAAGGCATGCATGAAAGCAAGAGTAGAGAGCTTAAAGGTATGAGGGGACAAATATATAGTAAGTAACCTCTTATATACACATCCTTTGCGCAAATGGTAAGAGGGTACAATACATGGGGGGTACTAATAGACACAAATACAATAGTTCACTCGCTGTGAACATCACCAACGTAAAAAGAATGAACTTATGTGTATAAACTCGGACACAGAGGCAGCTTCGTATTCAGAGGCCAGCTGAAACCAAACCATGCAACGTTACAATTCCAATCAAGGTGTTGTCTTCATTGACCACCGGTAGAAACTGTACAGGCGATGGCGGTGACTCCATCTTCTTCATCGCTTCAACAGCCATTGTTTCCGGTCCAATTGTCCTCGGCTTCCTATTTTCAAAACAATAGGGTCAACACACACCAATGTGTATAGGATCTAAAGCAGAGTTTTTTTTTTCTCTTACCTGTTGCACATTTCTCCAACACTGAGTTTGAAGATAGCCTCTCCACTTGCCTTAAGAGTCCTGCGAAGATCTCCATCTGTGAATGTACCGATCAAGCGATGATGTTCATCAACCACAAGCAAACACCCACATCCTTTGCTGGTTAGCTCAACTAACTGATCCATTATCAAGTCTCCTTCTTTACAAACTGGAAGCTCTTCTTTCTTCTTCATAACATCCTTTACCTGCAAGAAATAATAATAATAGAAAGATTCACTCCCAACTCTATAGGTTCTTAAGTAGGCATTGGGGGGAAGTAGTTTTTTTTTCTTCTAATTTATCTGTTCGAATCGGATTTCGGATAGTGGATTTGATAACTTACCGGATCACCAGGTTAGTTATATTATATCCAATGTCCTAAACACTCAAAATATTAAAAAACTACAGTATATATAAATTATTCAAAAATGATGAAAAGTAGATAAACTACAAAATATTCGAAATAGCTAAAAAATAAAACAGCTAAAATTTCTACAACATTATACACTAACTAAAATATCTAAAATTATATAAAAATTAACAGGTTTAATTAACTTAGGATATTTATTTGGGTTTGGAAAATATCCGATAACCAAAATACCTACCGATCCAGTATTTAATTAAAAACGGTTTAGACCGGATTCGATTCCGGTTTAGTAATAAACGTCCAGGCCTATTCTTAAGGGTTATCATGTGAGACAAACCTTAAAAATCAAGCTCTTGCCGATCCTACCAGCAGGATGATTAGCTCCATACTCTTCCTTCGACAGATTCCTAGCCGCCATGAGCGCAACCGCAACCGTATCACCAAACACCATCTGAATCGCCGTAGACGTCACGGGAGCAAGATTAAACGGACACAACTCCCTCTCCAACGGCAAATGCACATTCATATCGCAAACTCCCGCGAGCGGATTCCCAGGAACGGAGGTGAGAGAGACCAAGAACGTTCCTCTCGCCTTCGCGCAGGGGACGAGGCGGAGAAGCTCCTCCGTGGAGCCCGATTTGCTGAAGAGAACGAGGACGTCGCGGGAGGAGAGGGCGCCGATGTCGCCGTGGAGGGCGTCGAGAGGGGAGAGGAAGGAGGAGCGGAAGCTTAGGGAGATGAGGGTTTGGGAGATTTTGTTGGCGACGAAGGCGGATTTTCCGACGCCGGTGAAGAAGACGGTGCCGGAGGTGGAGAGGAGGAGGCGGGAGAAGGAGAGGGTTTGGGAGAGGTCGAGGTGTTTGAAGAAGTGGTTGAGGAGATCTTGTTGGGATTTGAAGAGGGTGAGGAGGTTGTCTTTGGAGATGTCTTGATGGTGGTCGTTGCCGTTATTGGCGGAGGAGAAGTCGAGGTGTTGCGGTGGTAGATATCCCATTGTTGATCTGAGAGAGATCTCTGTTAGATTGAGATCTCTTGCTTGGAAGAGAGATCTAAAATAAAGCAGATGGTTGCATTAATGCCTCCATTAATGGAGACGGAGGGCAAAAAGGTAAAGTACTTATTGCGGATTTTTTCGTGGTGATTGAGTGAGTGAGTGAGTTTTGAGGGGCGTCGGTGATTTGATTATTTAGAGGTAAAATTAGCGGTTTAGAATATGATTAGTCTTTTTTGGTCAAAACGAAAAATATGATTTGGTCATTAATATACAAATGAAATATGATGAACTTCTTTCACATAATGTATGATGACGTCGATAATATATCAACTATTTTACTCAACAGTCAACACAGAGATCATTAGGAGAAGAGCGAAGTCAACAAACACAAGTGTTTACTATTTTTGTCAAGTTGTTATTTTTTCTTTTACCAGATGCATTTGAGTTTAACCATTGCTGTATTTAAGTCGTTTTCAGTTTCACATGCATATTTTAAGATTTAGAAATAAATAATAGACAATCCTAAAAAAATGCATGTGAAAACTGTTAGAATTAGAAAGGATAAAAACTACAAATTCATATGCCTCAAATTTTTATGAGTTTTTCCTCAATTTTTAGTAGAGTGAGTTACCTATTAAGGTACTTGTGCCTCTTTTTTTATCATGTTTAGACACATCTTACTTTAAGGACACTTTATCATCTTTCTTTCCAAGATTGATTACATAAGAGACCCTTACGTTGGGTTAGCGTGAAGCGAGGATGATTTGAATTTTTTATATTAAAATTTTGTCTTTTATTATGGAGATCAGATATATTTCCTTAGAGGAGTTATTAAGGTTAGTGTCTAGGATAGAGGGACACCTTTGAGCCGTTGGATGAACAGAGATCCCACGGTGAGGGTGGTCTAATTTTTGAAATTGTATCTTTCATAATAAATGTTAAGTTTCTGTGTTTTAGACAAAGAGGAGTAGCCGCAGCTTGGGGGAGGGGGCAGAAAGGTGTGTTTTTTTTTGTTGTATTTAAGTTGAATCTCTGAAATTAGAAATCGAGAACATGACTTGAATCTCCCACAGCTTGGGGGAGGATACTAAATGGAAACGAAGTTTGGTTTGAGTTCCGACATTAACAAAATATTTAAAAATAACAGTAAAAGTTCTGGGGTGTAGCGTAGATATGGAAGAAGGTATGTGGACAGAAGATTTATGTCCATATAATATAAGAAACAACCAACTCAATGGAAACGAAGTTTGGTTTCCGACATTAACAAAATACTTAAAAATAACAGTAAAAGCTCTGGGGTGTAGCGTGGATATGGACGTAAGGTATAAGGACAGAAGATTTATGTCCATATAATATAAGAAAAAACCAACTCAAATGCTAAAAAAGTACAGACACAATTACTAAAAAGGGAGATTTAGTGAGGAAGGATACTAAATGGAAACGAAGTTTGATTTGAGTTCTGCCATTAACAAAATATTTAAAAATAACAGTAAAAGCTCTGGATGTAGCGTGCATATGGACAGAAGGTATGTGGACAGAAGGTTTATATTCATATAATATAAGAAACAACCAACTCAAACGCTAAAAAAGTACAGACACAATTACTAAAAAGGAAGATTTAGTAGTCTGCAAGGTGCATTGAAATAGAAATCAAGCGTATATTTTTTGCCATTGGCAAGCAGCGCATCAAAAGCATACACGAAATGGAAAGACACATCCTCCAAAATATTACACAAAAGAAGGGATGGGGACATGTGTTATCATCTAGGCATCGATGGAGTGTGCAGCATAATAGGCAGGCAACATAATAATCTCGGCGGTAGGCGTAGATCCGGTCCCGATGAACCTAAAATAACCACATGTAAAATGAAATTAACCGGGACAGTGAGAATTATGCCAATGAAGGAAATAAATTTGTGAGAGAAATTCATATAAGATGGACAATGGTTGCTGATTTCGTCGAGAAATTGATACTTTGGAAGATATACAAATCTAAATAACGACCTCTATACTCACTCAGAGATCTGTAATTTAAATTGAAACTGGGGCCGGAGTGGTAAAAGTTACCTCCGGCGTTTCGCGGTGGGTCTGGTTCGTGAGACGGAGCTGGTTTCTTCTTCTTCGACTTCGATTTCAATATTGTTAACTATTTCGGAGTTCTTCTTCAACTTCGAATTCTAGGTTAAAGAAACTGTCAAGGGAAAGGGAAAGTGAAACGTAAAAATAAAAATAAATGGTCGAAGTCGACTTGTTTATTTGTTTTTGGGTGGGAATTGTTTTGAATTAAAAAATGGAATCAAAGTTAGTCACCTTGGGTTTAGTTAATCGATGGTTTGGTTAAAATGAGGGTATTGTGGTATTTAGATAGGCAACAACTGTCTAACAAGTAGCAAGTGTCATTTCTTGAAATTCATAAGAGAGAAAGTGTGTGAGAGTGTATAAAATTCTTTTTAGTATACTTTCGAGACAATTGGTGAACAAATGAATGCGAAACAAAACTTTAGTGAAATAATATGATTTAAGTCGGGGAAATTCCTTAAAAATACACCAACTGAGTTTCTTTTGCTAAAAAAATACACCAACTTTTTAGACTTCCCGAAAAATATACAGAGTAATTTTGGTTGTCCACAAAATACATGAACTTTTGAATTTTGAAGGTTTCACACCTCGATTTTAACGGCGTTGACTCTCATTAACAGAACATTTAGACGCTGTTAGACGACGTTAACTCTAATTCAAAAGTTCATGTATTTTGTGGACAACCAAAATTAGTATGTGTATTTTTCGGGAAACCAAAAAAGTTCGTGTATTTTTTCAGCAAAGAAAATTTAGTATGTGTATTTTTAAGGAGTTTTCAAAAATATACTAAGGTGGCAAAGACATTGATTTTTTTTTGTTTGACTGAAAAATGTAATTTTTGAATATATTTTGTTCATATTGAGGCCGGTTTTTCTAGGGTGAGTTTGGATCTATAATTAAAATACGTGTAAAATACCAATAATTTTTGGATATGTATCATATAATAGAGAATGTATTTTTGTTTGGGTCTTTGGGTCGGGTTTGGGACGATTCTTTTTGGATCTAAGATATCCGGATCTAAGAACCGGCCCAAACCCGACCTAAAGACCTGAACAAAAACACATTCTCTTCCACATGATACATATCCAAAAATTACCAGTATTTTCCATGTATTTTAATTATAGATCCGAACTGATCCTAGAAAAACTGGTCTCAATATGAACAAAATGAACAAAATATAAAGAAGCCAAAAAAACACGTTATTCACATTAATACACACATTGTTCAAAATATATTTAAATATGTGAGTATTAATATGAACAATGTGTTTTTTTTGCTTCTTTATATTTTGTTCATTTTGTTCATATTGAGGCCGGTCTTTTTAGGATCAGTTCGGATCTATAATTAAAATACGTGGAAAATATCGGTAATTTTTGGATCTGTATCATGTGGAAGAGAATGTGTTTTTGTTCAGTTCTTTGAGTCGAGTTTGGGCCGGTTCTTAGATCCGGATATCTTAGATCCGAAAAGAACCGGCCCAAACCCAACCCAAAGACCCAAACAAAAACACATTCTCTATTACATGATACATATCCGAAAATTACTGGTATTTTACACGTATTTTAAATATAGATCCAAACTGACCCTAGAAAAACCGGCCTCAATATGAACAAAATATATTCAAAAATTACATTTTTCAGTCCAAAAAAATCAATGTCTTTGCCACCTTAGTATATTTTTGAAAACTCCTTAAAATACACATACTAAATTTTCTTTGCTGAAAAAATACACGAATTTTTTTGGTTTCTCGAAAAATACACAGACTAATTTTGGTTGTCCACAAAATACATGAACTTTTGAATCAGAGTTAACGTCGTTTAACAGCGTCTAACGGCGTCTAAATGTTCTGTTAATCAGAGTTAACGCCGTTAAAATTGAGGTGTGAAACCTTCAAAATTCAAAAGTTCATGTATTTTGTAGACAACCAAAATTACTGTGTATTTTTCGGGAAGTCTAAAAAATTGATATATTTTTTTAGCAAAAGAATCTCAGTTGGTGTATTTTTAAGAAATTTTCCCGATTTAAGTCTGCAGATGATTGAAAAGTATTGTTTGACTTCGAAGAAGGTAGTTGATCTTGTACATGATTTCACTATAACTGGAGGTTGTGGCTTTCACCGTTAACACCTCTAGACAATTTGACATTGGTTTCTGACACATTATGGAATATCTATTAGTTTTGATCAATTGTGTAGTCTCATTTGTATGTTAAATTAAGCAATGACTTCGAACGGTGAATCTCCAATTCTCCCAAATTAAAATCACCATTCAACTTTTTTGTTTTGTTTTGAAATCAGTTTGAAACAGATCTAACCTGGATAGAATCTATATTAAAATCTAAAAAACAACATGTGCTAGATTGAATTATAAGTACATTAACAAAGTTTTGAAGTCTAGTAGGTGAGAAAAGAAGTGTTATTGTGTCAGGCCTTGTCTACGATAGTATCACCCTACTAAACAACATCTTCTACAAATCTAGGGTCGTCTTTGATCAAAAGAACTGGAAAACTAAAAGAATGAGATGTTAACATGGAAACAGAGGTAGTTTCCATCTTCAACATCAGTGAGTAACTAGACATCAAACCCAGCAAGCTCATCTGCACAAACAAATCATCAAAATTATAATTACAGCTTTCCACAAAAAATAACACAACAGACATGAGATGCCAAATGGGTCGAGAAGAGATATAGATTCCAACATATCCTTTTATTTTTGAACGACAGACTCCAACATATCTATGGCCTTAAAAGTACACACATGCACCTTTAAAAGCAAACCCACAAATCCAAGAAAAGAAAAAGAGGAAGGACAAACAAGTAGCTTTTTCTTAACCCTAGGTTGAATCACAAGTAAGATGTATAATGAATGTAAAACTTGTGTTTGGTCAAACGTGGACACAAGAATCCTCATGTTCAGACACAAGAGACACTCTTGACAATGCAAAAAGAACAAACCATCTTCAGAATCACGTTTCCAATCTAAAACGTGTAAGACAATCTTAAAGATAGTTGAGGTAAACCTAAGAACCCAATCACACTGAGGTTACGATCATCATTAACATACCATCATCCGGAGGTGCCTGGTCGGTTTCCGCTCGATCTAGGTCGACCCAAGTATTCTGGATCGGATCCAATCCTCTCATGCCCACCCGATTTGGGTCGCCCGGTGTGTCCATACCCTGAATATCCCTGCCGCGGTTGTTCCTGGTGAGGCAATCCCAGAATCGAAGAAGAAGAAGAAGAAGCGAGTCCAGGTTTCTCGTCTTTCCGGACAAACCCTGGCCTAAGATGCGGAGGAACAAACCTGTCAGGTTTCGGTGAAAAGGACGCCAGAGCCGGAGGAGCAGCTACGATTTTCTCGGATTCCTGAGTCCGAGATGGAAAGGAAAGCGAGGAAGCAGGTCCGGTATGACCTAAGGGACGGAGAGAGATCTGATTCGGATCTGGATCCGTAATTGCTTGATCCGTAGTTGCGGTAGTGGTGGACGCAGCAGCATAAGATTTGAGGGGTTTGGGGGACGGTTTGGTGAGGACGAGCATACGGCCATTGGAACGAGTAACAGAGGAGTAAGAAGCAGGGGATGAAGAAGAAGATGGAGCTTTTTGGAGGATGTGGTTGTAGTTAAGGGCAGTGTTTTTGTTGTTGTTTGGTCTTGCCATCGGATACAATCTTCTTTCTCTTTTACCTATTAAAGTTTCTGTTTTTAGATTTTGGAATCAAAGGACGATGAAGAAACGAATCTATCTTCTGTTTTTCGTTTTCTCTTTTCTCTACCCTCCTCTGCTTTCTTTATTTGTCTTTTCAGAATTTAAATAAATGATTAAAGATTATTAATTGTACTTTAATGATTGCGAGAGGAGAAAGATAAAAGGGAGACGCAAGTGATGGTCATCATCAGATTAGCCACATGACACGTACCCATCCTTTTTTCAGATAATTTATTTTATTGTTAAAAGAATATTAGATACTCAGTTAGTTTCGTTACCCCTTAATCTAGGGCTCAGCATTTTAACCTGGATCCGAAAACTCAAATTGGAACCGACCAAAAATACCCAACCTGAATTCGACTCGAAAATTTACAAGTATCTTTTGGGTCTAAATTTATTTTACCCGAATAGATCTAGATCCAAAAATAACTGATCCGAATAGACCAAGATCCAAAAAGAACCGTACCAAATAGACCCGACGCGATAAAAATCAATTGGTACCCGACTTAAAAACATATATATCCAAAACTACGATTTTTTTTTGTGTTATCTTTTATATATATCATTTTATGATTTAATTAAAATTTCTTTTATTAACAATATTTATCATTATTTTGTAACATTTTAAGTATATAAAGTTTTAAAATGTAAAATTTAGAGTTTAAAAATGTTTTATGTTAGTTATTAATAGTTTAATTTAAGTTTTTTTTTTCTAAAAATTTAGATATATCTGACAAACACTGACTAAATTTGAGTGAATTTAAATATGTTATGTTTTTTTTCAGATCTTAAATATCTGAATCCGATCCGGATCCAATGTGGATCTGAAAATTACGGATATTTTGTATGTATTGAAGTTATAGATCCGGATCGATCCAGACTTGACAAGACCCAACACGAAACCGACCCAAAAAACTATAAATACCTATATTGATCTAAATTTCTAAGACCCGAAAGATCTGGACCCAACAGAACCCGACCCGAACCCGATGAAAGGATTCAGATACCCATGCCTACCAATCTCCGATAAGCCTCTAACTAATCGTCCACTCCAGCGTCTACATCTGCCCACAGTACAATATCAACTTCACCCAAATCAAACCTACTAAGCTAGAAACATTCCATGGGAACTTTAAAATTAGGTCTGGGCGCAAGTCAGGTATTTTGGGTTTTCGCCATACCTACTACTTAACTTGCTTTATGTAAGTATTAAATTTTCTTACTTGTGCTTATACTTGATTCGATCAAGTACTTAGCTAATCAAGTACTTGCCTATATTTTTAATACTTGCAAATTACTTGGTAAGATTTGATATTTTTTTTACTTAAGTTTAAAAGTTTTAAATTAAATATACCAAAACATATAAGTTTTGGTTAACGTGGATACATATGTTTTCATATATTTGTTGTTTTACTTAGTTTGTTCAAGTTATTTGATTTAGTGCGTTTATATATAATTCATTGAACACAAGTATGTATTACATTAAATACCTAAAAAATGATTTTATTACAATAATAGTAGTAAAACAAGTATATTAAGGGGTAGTACCAATTTTTAGAATTAATATTAAATAATAAATAAGTAACGAGTCGAATATTAAAAAAATTGTGATACTTAATACTTGACTTGTACTTGCAAGTAGTAAGATTTGCATACTTTTTACTTGTCTTGAAACGCCAAGTACATGATTTTTCAACCCGAGTACGAATCAAGTAGGAAGTATTGATGAGTAACAAATATTAGTGCCCAACCCTATTTAAAACATGTATACAAAACTATCATCACATTTCCATCCCTAAACCAGATTATTAAACTAAAGATTCAAAATTTCTGGTTGATCAAAAAAAGAAAAAAAGATTCAAAGCTTTTGATACCACATTAGAAAATGACGAAGTTGTAACACTTGCCTCTCCTACTGTCCAGATCGGCATACCACCAGCAACATTTCATAATAGCATCACTTAACTATATCTCAACTCACCCTAAACTTAAAATAAATAAGAATAAAAACATTTAGTAATACCAATCTGTCCAAATATCATATATGTTGAAGTATGGTGTTCCTAATCAGTCCACGAGTGTTTCGGCTCAATTAATTAATTGGATTGAGGATACGGTTATGATTGGTTTGTGTAAACCAATCGAGCACGTGGGAGCACGTGGTACTGCATTAGTATACGAGTTATAAGTTTACTCGTATGATTCCTTTATGTTGTAAGCTGATGGTGATATAACAGCATAGAGAGAGAGAAACACTGAGAGAGAGAGATAGAGAGAAAGGGTGATCAAGAAGATATCGCCATTGTTGTATCTCGAGAGCTCAGTTAGAGCTAAGATCTCATTCTAGTGCAGTTGCTGGATCTTTCCAGCTCCAGAGAGTTATAGCGGCTCTCTCACTTCGAGGGAGTGCGGTGAACTCCAGGTCACCAAAATCTCGTGTTGTTTTCTTTACAGTTTCTTCAACAAGATTAGATCTAGATCTCACAAACATTCGAAGATTCAAACTAAGATCCTAATAGAAGTGGTATCAGAGCCAGGTTCGCGAGCTAGCGAATATGAGGTGTTGATTCCTTTCAAGATCGATCGAAGATGAAAGGGACAAAGTGTGAGATCGAGCGATTTGATGGCGATGGCGATTTCTCGCTGTGGAAGAGACGGATGTACGCTTACCTTACACTACAAGAAAACACCGCAATTCTGACGGCTATTCCGACGGAAAATGTATTCCTCGGAAAATTCCGAGGACATTCCGAGGAAATTCCGAGGAAACCCAAATTTAAGGATTCCTCGGAATTTCCTCGGAATATACCGATGGAATTCCGAGGAAACTCGGTTCCTCGAAAAAAACTGACGAAATTCCGAGGACATTCTGGGGAAATTCTGAGGAAACCCAAATTTCGGATTTCGTCGGAATTTCCACGGAATATCCCGACGGAATTCCGAGGAAAGCTTATTCCTTGGAAATAACCGACGAAAATCCGAGGATTTATTATAGCCGTTGGGGGATTTTAAAAATTCCGAGGAAATTCCGAGGAACTAGCTGTTTCCGTCAGAATTTCCTCAGAATTGTCGGCAGATTTCATCTATAAATACAAGCACCCTCATCCTCTTCATTCACTCCATATCTTCTTCCTCTCACATACTATTTTACACACGAATTTGATTGAAAAAAACATGTCTTCTTCTAATTATTTCCGTTCTTGGATCGATCGACCTCATTTGGATCCTAACACGAGATTGCTAACGGAAGAGTACCAAAGAGGTTTAGGCGAATTCATGGCGTTAGTTAAACGAAAACCGGAAGCAAAAACGGGTATGTTAAGATGTCTTTGCTCTACTTGTAAAAATAAAAAGGTTATAAAAGAGTTAGATGTTTGGACTCATCTATATTTGAGAGGGTTTACACGAAGTTACAAAGTTTGGTATCATCATGGAGAAACTGATTATGAATATGGTAGTACTAGCGAACCTCAGCCTGCGGTTAGGTTAGAAGAACCAATTAGAACGGATGTAGATTATGGTGTAGGTACTGAGCAGATGGTAAATGATCATTTTAGAGGGGAAGATTTACCCAATGCAGAAGCTATGAGATTTTTTGATATGTTGGATGCATGAAAGCAACCTTTGTACGAAGGTTGCAGAGATGGTCATTCAGCTTTATCATCTGCAACAAGACTGATGGGCATTAAAACAGATTATAATTTGGCTGAAGACTGTATGGATGCGATTGCTAATTTTGTAAAAGGTATTCTACCTGAGGATAATGTAGCTCTGGTTCATACTACGAGGTTCAGAAACTGGTAGCTGGTCTTGGTTTATCGTATCAAGTAATAGATGTATGCAGCGATAACTGCATGATTTATTGGAGGGCGGATGAGCAGCGGATTACATGCAAATTTTGTGGGAAGGCTCGTTATAAAGATACGAGTGGAAAAGTTCCAGTGCCATACAAAAGGATGTGGTATTTGCCTTTGACGAAAAGGTTGCAGAGGTTGTATA
The DNA here is from genome assembly GCA_932364175.1 of Eruca vesicaria subsp. sativa. Lineage (NCBI taxonomy): Eukaryota > Viridiplantae > Streptophyta > Magnoliopsida > Brassicales > Brassicaceae > Eruca > Eruca vesicaria. The sequence goes on from CAKOAT010099600.1 coordinate 96,287, forward strand.
AGTCTGAACGCACAACGCTACCAATGAGATGGCATGCAGAGCATTCAACAGATGGTGAGATTAGACATCCTTCAGATGCAAAAGCTTGGAAGCATTTCCAATCAACATATCCAGATTTTGCGTATGAGAGAAGAAATGTCTACCTTGGATTATGTACGGATGGTTTCAGCCCATTTGGAAAGCATGGGAGACAATATTCTCTATGGCCAGTCATTCTTACACCATACAACTTACCGCCAAACCTGTGCTTGCGTCGAGAGTTTTTGTTTCTCTCCATTCTCGTTCCTGGGCCAGAGCATCCTAGGAGATCACTTGATTTGTTTCTTCAGCCACTAATATATGAGTTGCAGCAACTATGGGCTCAAGGTGCTGAAACATACGATGTTTCG
>CAKOAT010099711.1:2748-36042 GCA_932364175.1 Eruca vesicaria subsp. sativa
AGTTGTAGACTTCTTTCTTAAAGTGTAGACCTACGAAGGACAGAATCGTAAAATATACTGCACGTTTTTTGTTTGTTCATAAGGGTTAAATAGTAGTTTTAACACCCCTTTAGGTTGGGTTTGCAATTGATTGAATAAGGGGTGCACCTTTAGGGTTAAAATGAATATTTGGGTTGGTTTTGGCAATTCCCCCTTAAATTTTCCATTGATTTAAATTATTTTATTTTAATGAAACAAAATATATTCAAATATGGAATTAATTTGATTTTAAATATTTATATAATTAAATTCAAAAATTTATGTATAGTTATGTTGTCTCCATAACCCATCTATTAAATATGTTTAACATTTAATTAATGGTATTTTTAGCTAAAACTAATCTTAAAATAAATTTAAATTATTAATTTATTTATTCGCCCGCCCGTAGGCCGGGTTTACCCTAGTATCATATATACAAAATATAAACTACTCAACATTAAATATGCAATTTTTAATCATTAAAACAAAATTATTCTAAATCTAGAATCTAACCCTAAGAATCTAACTCTAAAAGACATAACACGTTAGAACCTTTGTTTGCTAAACCATTAACATTGTCTACCACATAGTTCCCAAATCAATATACATTCTTTTAAATTGTTCAATTATAAGAAAATTTAATTTATATACCTCATACTAACCGTTAAATTGATGATTTATTTAAAAAATTACCAAAAACATTTTTTCTACATTTTTAGAATTAAATTAAGATGTAGACTAAATAATAAATCTACACTAGTCTACACAGTAGACGTTAATGTAAGTCTACCTAGTTGTAGACTTCTTTCTTAAAGTGTAGACCTACGGAGGACAAAATCGTAAAATATATTCCACGTTTTTTGTTTGTTCATAAGGGTTAAATAGTAGTTTTAACCCCCATTTAGGTTGGGTTTGCAATTGATTGAATATGGGGTACACCTTTAGGGTTAAAATGAATATTTGGGTTGGTTTTGGCAATTCCCCCTATTTTTAATAGCACATCATTAAAAATTATATCTTTGCCTTTTTAAATCTCTAAACCCTAAAAAAGTTTTTCAATCCAAAATTTAAACTCTAATTATTTTAACATCAAATCTAAAAGTTAACCTCAAATATTAAATATAAATTAATAATTAACCTCAGATATTAAATATAAACTAAAAATTAATCTCAAATATTAAATATTAACTAAAAATTACTTAATTTTCAAAAATAATATTAAATCTCAATACCCTAAACCTTTAACCCTCAAACCCAATCTTCGAACCTTTATTCTAAACTCATAACTCTAAGTCTAAATCTAAATAAAAAACTTTTCAAACTTAAATCTGATTCTTAAAATAAATCTAATATTTTCAAAGTTAAAAACCAAAAGCATACATTTCTAAAATTTAGTATTTTTAAATTTTAAATCTTTAAACTAATTTTCTTTACATTTACTAAATATTTATATTCTAAAACATAATAATTATATTTTTTGGAGTTGTACTAATAGTTATGTTCTATACCTTTGAAACTTTAATTTAAAACCTTAAGTATAACTTTGTATCCTAATTCTCAAACTTCAAACATTAATCATAGTCCAAACCCTTATAAATTCAATCATAACTTATAAAATTTTCAAAAATGTTTTTGAAACATTAATCACAAACTATAACAAATTAATTGTACATAAATATTTTTTGGTCGAAAATATATATAAATAACTTAATTATTATATTAAATAAAAATAGTTTTCTTGTTTGTTAATTTTGACGCTTGATTGATTTTTGATCCAAAGACCACAAATCAACATTTTGTTTATTTTTGTCCCTCTTTTTCATTGGTCAATCTCTCAAACCCAAAGATAACAATCTTGACCACTGATTATTTTTGATTCTATGGCATCTCTCTTTCTCTTCCTTCTTCTTCTTCTCTCTTTCTCTCTCTCTCGGTTTCAGATCTAACACTAATCTCTTCTAATTCTTCTAGCATCAACACCACCACCACTCGGCCTCCGTTTGTTCGCCGTCCCACAACCACACGGCCTCCGTTTGTTCGCCGTCCCAGCATCACCACCACCACCACACCACCATGGTTTGAACTCTCTCTCTATATATGTATGTATCTCTACCTCTTTCTCTCTCTTTTTTAAGCTGGTATTATTTATTTAGGGATAGAGGAGGCAAAGCGAGGCAGGCATGGCGGAGGCAAGCTCAAGATTTCAACAGAGACAAGACACGGAGGAAGCTGACGACTTCAGATTCAAGACAGATCGAGTCCCATGTTAATTCTATTTTATCCCTCTTAATAGATTATCTATTTTTTTATTTTCTTTTAAATACAGAAATGTGGTTAAGTACTAAACTACCCTTAATAAATTATCTATACTACAATCCAACCTACACTAAACTCTCTAACCTATTCCAAGGGTTTCTTTCCCTTTTCCCCCACGGGCTTTTCTCTCTTTTCTTCAGCCTCTACACCTTTTTTTATCAAACATGAAGAAATAATTACAAAACTACCACCTTGTACAAAAAAAATTAACAGTAGTGTATATTAAATCCGGGATTGTAAAGTTGAGAAATAAAGAGTATACCACGAGAAAAAGTTACTTTTATTAATAAACACATCAACTATGTTTTGAATATAATTTTTTCAGTAAAAATAAAATCTAAACAAATAACACCAGACCACGAGGTATCTTTGTGTATATTTACATAAATTTCATTTTGTATATAATTTTGTCTCATAAAATGAAATCTTATATGAATTCCTGGTAAGATAAAATTGTTTTCGTTCGTCGTATCAAATCATATTAGGGATATCTTCTTTAAGCTAATGAGAAGAAAATATCAAACCGGGGCTATATTGAAAACAAATAAAGAATATACCACAAGACCACATGTTATTTTTTGAATATTTACATACTTATATTTTGTAATTTGTCTGAGAATCACCAAACTCTTTTCTATTTTTCCTCCTCTTAATATACCACAAGACCACATGTTATTTTTTGTATATTTACATAATTACATTTTTTAATTACAAAAATGTGGCTAAATACTGTAATACCCTCAATGAATGATCTAAATTATAATCCAGCCTAGGCTAAACCCTCTAACCTAATCCAAAGATTTTATTTGTTCCGCTTACTTTGTGTTGACAGACCATCTTTATTTCTCTGTTCTAAAACACAGTGAGGAGGTAAGAATCTCTCTTTTTTCTAAGAATTTGCATCTAACATATATTTATAATTTTTTTTAAAAAAATTATTAAATTATACATTTAAAACATATATATCATAAACTGGTACTATATATACAACTAAATGAAGTAAAAAAAAACTGAGTGAAAGTAAATGTTTGAACTACTAGTTTTACTAGGTATTACTAAAATAAATAAATAAAAGTTTCAAACATGTCTATATCGTGTATAAAATATTTAACCCATATTATTAAAATATAATTAAATTTACTCTTTAAAATATGTGCATTCCATATTATTAAAAAAACATGTAAAATAAAATATGTTGGTCGTATAGATTAGGAGTCTCATTCTTCAAAAATATGTATTAAACATATATTTACAAAAATATTTTAATATTTATTAAAACATAAAGTTAAAACATGTATACTATCAGATAATATTATATTTACAATTTAGTGAAGTAAATATAAAAATGTTTTTTTGAACTACTAGTTTTACTAAGTATTACAAAGCTAAATAAAAAAAGAATTCAAACATGTCTAAAACGTGTATAGCATATTTAACACATGTTATTAAATATAATTAAAAGCTTACTCATTTAAAATGTCTACATGCCATATAATTAAAATCACTATATTATATTTACATTCAGTAGTACTCAAGGTAGTAGTAAAATTATCTTGTTTATAGTAATACTTTTGTCAATTTCAACATTTATTAGTAATACCATGTGAAAAATAAAATATTTCTAGTAGAACCAATGCAGTTAGATAGTTTTAAATGGTATATAAAACTTTTGTAGAAACAAAATTTTGAAAATATTTAATTTGTGTGATTCATCTTATTGGGACATCACCATCAAGACATTAGATATAGAAGTATAAGGAATTTTTTTGTGGAAGTTATAATTTTCTAACAACTTAAGAAATATTAAAGATTTTATAACTAATTTGATATCTAAACACTTATGTGGACATATAGTTCAAAATATATAAGTTATAATAAGCCAAAAATATAAAATTCTTAGAAATATGTATAATACATAGTAATTCAAGGTAATATAAGATAGTAAAAAGTACAAAGTTATCCTAGTAATACTAGTAGTCCACGTACACATTTATATAAATAAAAATATGTGAGAGACATAAGATTCCGAAAGAGCGGCTAGGGCTTCGAGGCGATCATGAGGCGACTTCCAGATCTGATTTTTTTGACGGCGTTCTCCATTCTCGGCGATCAAGGCTCCACTTCCAGCATCACAAGGGGGACTCTCAAACAATCGTGGTGGCTCAAGCGTTGTTCTCCATTTTTAGAAGCTCTTCCATTGGCGTATCTCTCACGTAATGATGATCGATGGGTTGAGATTTTGTTCTGTATCACAGACAGAAGTTTCCCTTGAAACTTTAATTCAATAAATCAAGACGTTCATTGACGTTTTGATTTATAAGCAGACTCGGATACACCCTTTCTTAGCGATCTCGTCTTTTCATCATGGCATGGACGTCGCGATCAATCTATTACACGGAGGTTCTGTTTCACGACGACATCCATAATCATACACTCCTTGGTGTATCAGATACATTAAATCTTCTACGGTTTTAGCCTTTGCTACGATCCAGTGCCAGATATTGAGATAAGAATCTCTGAGACTAAATGGGAACTGTGGCTAGATTCACATGCGCTCATCTAGCGGACGTGAAGGGAAAAGGAATTCTCTATGATGACGATGATGAACCCATTAAGCTTACGGATCACTTGGATGCGAATGTGATCATGGAGTTTCGTCTTTCTTTGATTAGCAGGATCCTTAATCCTAAAAAACAGAAGGTGGAAAAGCTTATTCAAACAATGACAACCCAGTGGGGTATGGAGGATAAAATCATTGTAAATGATTTAGTAAATGAGAAGTTTCTTTTGAACTTCAACTCTGAGGATGACTTAAACTCTGTTCTTCGGCAGGGTCATTTTCACTTTAACTTCTGTATGTTTGTGTTGGATCGATGGCAGCCGATTGTGCACGATGACTATCCATGGATAATCCCTATCTGGGTTCAGTTTATTGGGTTCCCATTACACCTCTGGACTGACAGAAACTTGAGAGATTTAGGAATACTTGGTTATGTTGATACGATTGAGCTATCTACGGGCCGTATGTTCATAGAGATAGATTCACGTAGGCCTTTGAAGTTCTCAAGGAAGGTTCAATCACCTGAAGAAGATGAGGTGACGATCGAAATTAAGTATGACATGTTGTTTAAAATTGCTCCATATGTGGTTTACTGTCACATGAAAAGGGGTATTGTCCTTCAAACAACATACAATCTCGACTTCAGACACCAGTTGAATGTGATGATGTGTTTACTCGGATGATGCTACCTTATGAGCAACACAAACATCAGTCCTCGGCCTCACACTCTAAAAAAAATGACCGTGTTTCTCAACAGACTAAGATGCCGAGTAGAGAGCAACACTCTCGTAGAGTATTACTACCTAAGTATCGAGATGATATATGACCGAGATAGTATGAGAATGTTGCCTCTAAGTATCTTTCCGGTAAGGGTAATGGTCGCAGGAAAGATCACTCTGATAGGATCCATCTGAACTTACATCATCTTCACGAGAAAATTACTTAAGAATAGTTATATATGATGATAATGAGAAGCAGAAGAGTGGTGGAAACAAAAATCAGAAAAGGCTATCAAGTGCAATTGTGACTCCATCTATTGTGGATCATACAAGGGAAGGTAATATAACAATTCGTAGCAAGGGAGCCACTAGAGTTGTTTCTTTTACGCCCTTGCGAGCTCAAGAACACAATGATACTGATCAAATGATTGGTGCTTTGAATGACATAGATACGTTGGATCAACAAACCGCCTGCTTGATGGAGTTGGAATCCAATGATTATGATTTACTATGAGAGGAGCTCATGGAGGCTGAAGAGAAAAACGTCCAAGCATCAACCTATGTGGACAAGGGCCTAAAATCTTGAAGCAAGCCTTCACGACAAATGCGACTTAGTGGTAAACAGAATGCTTCTTTGGGTATTCCTAATAAGAAATTTGAGACCCTTCGTAGAAGATATCCAATCAAACGATCAAAGGCCGGATCCATTGTCGCTGGAGGAGATGAAAAGCATAGCCATCACCGACATGGCTCCAAGAAGACAAAGGATGTTTTTTTCAAAAAATGATGGTTCGATGAGGTCCAAAAACTCATCCCACCATCATCCATGAGGACAATCAGTTGGAACTGTCGAGGGATAGGGAACAACCTCACAGTTCGACGGCTTACGGAGATGTGTCAGAAACATCGCACAGGACTTGTGTTCCTTTGTAAAACGAAAAACTGAAGGCTTCTCGACTTAGGATTTGATTTTTTGTTTACCGTTGAGCCACTTGGACTCAGCGGAGGTTTAGCTTTATTTTATATGGATGAACTTCAAATAAATGTTTTATTTTCGAATAATAGAATAATTGACATTGAGGCAGTCACTGATGGAATAAAAGTCTTTATGACGCTTGTTTATGGTGATCATGTGTCAGAGCATAGAGATTTAGTTTGGGAACGTCTTATGCGTTTTTCAACAACAAAAACAGGGCCTTGGTTTATGATTGGAGATTTTAATGATATTACTGGCCATAATGAAAAGGAAGGTGATAGACAAAGAGCGGATATCTCATTCATGCCCTTTAAACAAATGCTAACTGACTGTAGAATGTTTGATCTTTCATTTACTTGAAATATGTTTTCATGGGTAGGCAAACTAGCAGGAAGAACAACTGTCAGATGTAGATTAGATAGAGCAACTAGAAATGGAGATTGGCAGGAGAAGTTTCTCCGTTTTACCGTAAAGTACGTGAGGTTGTGAGGTTTGGATCATCGTCCGATCCTCGCAGACATACTTAACAAGCCAACAAGGAAATAAATAAAAAATCAAGTTTGACAAAAGTTGGCTGGATAATGAGGAATTAAGACAAGTCATTCTTAAGGGATGGAAATCCCCTGATATTTCTCCAGATGCAAACATAATGGAACATATCTCGAGTTGCTGGAAAGCATTGAGTCACTGGAGGAGAGAGCATAATCTGAACTCTGAGAAGTTGGTCGAGGAACTTAAAGAGAAACTGGAGGGGCTGTATTTGGATGATGATGCTACGACAAAACAAATAGCTGAAGCTGTGAAAGAACTATCTGATGCTCTTAAGGCAGATGAGATGTTCTGGAAATAGAAAAGCCGAGTTTTCTGGTTAAGGGAAGGTGATAGGAATACAAAATTTTTCCATGCACTAACAAAGCAAAGAAGAGCGAGCAATAACATTACACAGTTTCTGGATGGGAATGGAAATGTTATAGAGGATGAGGAAGGACTGGTAGCCATTGAAACTAGCTACTTCCGACAAATCTTTGAGTTGTTTAAACCAGAGGAAATAGACGAGGCATTGGCTGAGGTGTCCACGAGGGTCACTAAAGCAAACAATGTTGACCTTACAACACCAATCACTGAATGGGAAGTTAAATTAGCTCTCTTTGCTATGCACCCGGAGAAGGCCTCTGGCCCGGACGGGATGACAGCTTTATTCTATCAGAAATTTTGGGATATTGTAAAAGATGATTTAACTCTTATGGTTAATCAATTCATGTTTAAGGGGACAATGGCGAATGGTCTGAATGACACTAATATATGCCTCATCCCGAAGACAACTAAGCCCAATGAAATGACACAGTTCCGGACAATAAGAATGTGCAGTGTAAGCTACAAAATAATCTCTAAGGTCCTATGCCAGAGATTAAAAAAAGTTTTACCAAACCTGATTTCTAAAATCCAGTCAGCCTTTGTTGTGAGAAGACATATATCAGACAATATAATGATTTCCCAAGAAATGATTCATGCTCTGAGGACCAAGCCAAGTGGACGAAACAAAAGGATGACCATTAAGACAGACATGAGCAAAGCGTATGATAGGATAGAGTGGTCGTTTATTGAACCAGTGATGATAAAATGGGTTTTTCAAAAACTTAGATTACTTGGATAATGCGATGTGTAAGCTCGGTCAAGTATAAGGACTTATGAATGGACAACCAAGAGGAAACATTGTCCCAGAGAGAGGTCTACGACAAGGAGATCCTTTGTCCCCTTTCATCTTTATTCTATGCACGCAAGCGCTCATTGGCCTTCTTAACCATGCAAAGAATCAAGGGAGGATAACAGGAATGTGCATAACACGTGCATGCCCCTCGGTATCCCACCATCTCTTTGCTGGTGATAGCATGTTCTTCTGTAAGGCGGAGTCCCGTGAGTGTGATGAAGTGAAGAAAGTAGTCAAGAAATATGGACATGCTTCAGGTCAATGTATCAACTTTGATAAATCATCTCTACTCTTTGGTAAGAGGATTGGACTAGACGTGAGACAACAGATTAAGGATACTTTAGGAATTCAGAGTGAAGGTGGAATGGGGACTTATCTTGGAATCCCAGAAGACATCAGCGGATCCAAATGCAAATTGTTTGCCTTTCTCAAGGACAAACTAATGCATAGGCTGAATGGATGGACAAGAAGAGGGCTCTCTAGATGAGGAAAGGAGCTTCTGATTAAATCGATTTTGCTAGCCCTCCCCACATATGTTATGTCTACTTTCCTGCTCCCGATGGAAATATGTGAAAATCTCGCAAGTGCCATTGCACAATTCTGGTGGAGTTCTAATCCCCCAGAAAGAGGTATTCATTGGGAAAAAATGGGAGAAAATCTGTTTACCGAGAGAGGAGGGCATGATTGGCTTTCGAATGATTTTTAATTTGGCTTTATTAGCGAAACAATTGTGGAGGCTAGTTCAGTTCCCTGACTCTTTAGTCGCTAGAGTTCTGAAAGGAAGATATTACATAACAAGTTTGCCTTTGCGAACAATCTCTGTTAACAGCCCATCTTATGTGTAGAACAATATCTCAGCAGCGCGTAGTTTATTTCTTTTGGGAATCAGACAGAAGATACATTCGGGTTATGAAGCTAACGTATGGGAGGATCCTTGGATCCCATCATTACCAGCAAGGCCAGCGCGTGCAACTGCCCCGGTTGTACACCTGAACATGAAAGTGAGTGACCTGATAGATAGGAGAACACATGAATGGAATGTTGAATTACTAGAGAAGTATGTTGTCTCTGAAGATATACCTCCCATAAAGAGTTTAGCCACTAGTCTTGGCTATCATCGAGACACGTTCTGCTGGAGCTATACCAAGAATGGTCAATATACTGCTAAATCTGGATATTGGGTAGGTCAGAATATACAAAAATCTGAGGAAGAGGTGGCGATCACAGAACCTAGCATCACCAAGCTCTAGGACTTTGCTTGGAAAGTAAAAGCACCACCAAAATTTTGCAATATTATGTGGCAAATAATTACAGGACACGTGGTTGTGACAAAAAATCTGAATAATAGACAGATGAGATGTGAAAATTATTGCCCAAGATGTGGGGAACCAGAGGAAACTGTTACACATTCTATTTTTGAGTGTCCTCCTGCTATGCAAGCATGGTCTTCATCGTCCACACCATCAAACCCCAATATCTTCCCCCTACTGAGTTTATATGCTAACATGGATTATCTTTTCTGGAGGAAGAACAACATAGCTGAACCAGAACTGGACAGAGATCCATACCCTTGGATAATTTGGTATAATTGGAAGGCTCAGAACGATAAACTATTTAGAGGGATTGATAAGGATCCGACGGAATTAGTACATTACGCCAAGAGTGAATGTCTAGCCTTGTTTAAAGCCAATGAGTTGGATATTACGAGTCAACAAGAAGAGAGGATTAACGAAGACCGGACCATAAGCTTGGATAACATTTGTATGGTTGAATTTTCATGGACCTCACTGATCAATTCAGTGGATGTGGATGGGTGTGGAAAGATGGTATTGGGAAATGGGTACGCGAAATCTGAGTCGGCGGGAGTCAGCTTTGCATTCAGAAGTTGAAGTGCTGCATTAGGCAAAGGAGAGTATACTGCAAAATTTTCCATGCCAGCGCTTTGGAACGGACTACAAAGACTTGATTTCGTTGATAAAGGAACCACATGCCTGGCCAAACTTTGCGACGGAGATGGAGACTATTAGGACGCTGCATATTTGCTTCCCACATTTCGAGATTTTTCATATTTCAAGTGTCAAAAATGCGATTTCAGTGGTGGAGTCTAGAGAGAGAGAGAGAGAGAGATTTTTTAGGTAGGTCTGCTAGATCTTTGTACAGGAATTTGTCGTACATTGGTTGTTCTATTCCATTCTGGTTACCAGGCTACCTCAAGTTTGAGTAATAAAATAGATGTTTGATGTCAAAAAAAATAATAACAAATAAACAAATTAATAAAAATATAATATCAAATCTTCAAATGTATATAAAATGATGTATATCCTTTTGTTTCAAGAAGAATGTAATTATGATATTTTCACAAAGATTAAAAATTATCTGCTAGATCTTTCTATAGGAATTTGTCTTACATTGGTTGTTCTATTTCGGTCTAGTTACCAGACTACCTCAAGTTTGAGTAATAAAATAGCTGTTTGATGTCAAAAAAATAACAAATAAATAAATATATAAAAATATAATATCAAATCTTCAAATGTAGATAAAATGATGTATATCCTTTTGTTTCAAGAAGAATGTAATTTTGATATTTTTCACAAAGATTAAAAATTATCTGAATGCATTCATGCTCTTAATAAATACATCTATTTAATCGAAAGATTTTAAAACAGATAAATTATTTATAAAATCAAAGCATTTTTAAAATAATAATAAAGTTAAAATATCTATAACTGAACTGGAATCTTAAATGTTAATCTTTCATAACAAGAAAAAATGTCAAAATTAATTTTTATAAAGTGAGTATAATATTATTTATAATTTATATAGATTGTTAATTTAATTTTAAAAACATTAAATATATTAAATTCAATTTAAAGGCCATATAAAATATATAAAACTTAAACTAAGGAAATTTGAAATCAATTTTTGATTAAAATATTATTGGAATGTATTTTTTATTAAATTTAGTTTCGAAATATTTTTTTGTAAGCAAAATTTATAATTTTTATGAAATTGTAATTTTAAAATTAACTTTTGATTAAAATATTATATATATTCATAGTTAATTAAATTTCTGTTTTAGAAATATTATTGAAATAATATATATTTATTTTTTTGAACTCAACTATTCATTTAAATATGAAATATCTTATTCTTAATTTGATTGCTTTTGTAGAAAAGAAATGAAGTTTTCGTTAAAGAAAATTAATTTATATAAGATTTTATTAAATTTATTTTGAAAATTAATTGTGATTAAAATATTATATAAATAAGTTATATAAGTATTTTTAAAATTTATAGCTGATTAAAATATGAAATATTTTATTTAAATTTCAAAACTCTTATATAAATAAGATAAAAAGATTAGTTAAAGAAAAATATTTTATAATCTTATTTTTGAAATTAATTTTTGATTAAAATATTAAAAAATATTTTCTAGTAATTTTAATTTTTTAGAAAATATTATTTTCTAAAAGTATTATTTTTTCTCCACATTTTTAGCTTTATCAATCACTGATAATTCTCTTTTTTGAAAATAAAAAAAAATAAAAACAAATTGCAAAAAAAATATTTTTTGGTCTTTACAGAAAAATAAGAGGGGTCCACTCAAAAAGAAAGAAAATATGATGGCGGGTCCAACTGCATTTGAAAAGTAAAGAAAACAAAATAAAAAGAAATATAATAAAGAAAAAAAGGTACAAGAGAAAATGACAGGGTAGTGAAAAATATATAGGGTAGTGGGAATAAAAATTTGGAAAGTAGGGCAAATAAGAATACTTTCTGTTGAGGAGGCCGGGCTCAAGAGGATTAGGTTTAGATTAGGCTTAATTAAAATTAGGTTTAATTTTTTTATTGTAATACAATTTTACATATAAATAAACTATAATTTATAAATCAATATTAATTTATAAATTGCAATTTCTGTATTTATTTATTTTTCTTTGTTAATTGATTTTTAAATAAGATAAATAATAACAAACAAAAAATGCTATTAAATAATATTCAATAGCACGCACGAAAACGCTATGGTATATTACAATACAATAACAGAGCAAAAACCCGTTATCTAAAATCTCTGATCTATTATGACGGGCGATGACAGAATGCTTCATAACCACTATCTACAATTAGATAGTGTTAATTGGCTGCTAACAAAACTCATTTTTCTTGTAGTGAGTAGATATTGAAACATTTAAATGAGATATTCATAATTATATAAATTCTATAAACAACACTTCTAATAGTTTTCTGCTCACTGATATTCTCTGATCAAACAAAGTAAAAATCTTCCAATAAAATTTTAATACTAGTTAAGTTAATATTGTTTCTATAAATTAAAATTCACATATATCTGCTCAACAAAATTGGTTTTCTTAAATAAATATTACAAAATATTTTATATAATTTAATAAATGTTTTCCATGAATATTCATTTAACATATTTAAATTGAAATATTATTTTACCAGTTTGAATGGTATCTTCTCAAAGAAGTTTGCCTCCTAAAAACACTATATATAAACTACCGATATCCTTTCCTAATGATTCTGGCCTTGAACTTCCATACATGTAGCTGTAAAAAAATTTTGAGTCCTACAGTTTTTCATATTTTTGGTAATGTTGCATTGTTGATGAATGTTGTTTTATCAAGTGTTAAAGTATCCTTTTTATACTAATATATTTGTTATCTCCTTCCTCATGCATATGAATGTTAACAAATTGAGTCATCTAGAAGATGCAATACTGCCCGAAAAGTTTATTGGAAAGAATTTCAGGAATTGGCTATGAGAGAGGAAATTATATTTAACTCATTTGAACATTTAAATACCTTAACGAGGACAAACCAGCTAATCCTGGTGGTAAAACGGATGTCTTTATATTAGCAATTGTTGAGGCTTGGATCCATAGTGATAATATGTGTAAAGAAGTGATATTGGACCTACTAATCAGCCTCTTTTATTCTTTATATTCATAGGTAAAATTTTCAAACTCTTTGTGGATATATTTGGAGAAGAATCATAGAGCAGATATTCGGAGGTATCAACAATTATAAAATGTTACTCAAATTGTTGTTACATTTTATAACTGCTAAATTGTTACACTTCTAACTTGTATACTATAAACTTATCATCCAACAATTTGAGTAATTTCAAACCATTTGCTAAGATTTGATATCAGAAGATATTTCTCTTTGCAATATTTTTATCGTAAACTATTTTATCAAAATATTTCTTGCGAGTTGGGTGAATTTCAGTATATATCTTAGGACAATCAGAGATATGTGTACATTTCAAGATGATTAATTTACCAGGTCAAAATTTGAAGATATAAACAAGAATCTCGTCGGAAGATTTGTCTTCTCTTCCAAATGAAAAGTTTAACACAAACACAAAGAAAATTTTCCATAAACCGGGTGTTGCTGAAAAGAAATCCAAAGAAATTTGTCACAAATGTGGTAAGATTGCAATGTTTAATATGATAATGAAAAAAAATTTGATTTATTTTAAAATAAATGTTTCAAATTTTATGTTAAACTTTTGTATTAGCTTTCTCTTATGTTTTATTTCCAAATCTTTTAAAATTTCAATAAATCATTGAAAATCTAATTATAATTCCAATATAATAACGAGCTATATATTGGTTCCGTATGTTTGACATTCAAAATAATTATCATATCGACGACCTTTCTAATTCTTTCTCAATTTGATATGAATATGTTAACATCCCGACAAAAATAGGAATCAATAACATCAATCTAATTACCAAACATATTTATGTCCTAAATATTGTGGGTAAACGTGTTATTTCCCCACAAAAACTATCATATATCATCTGATATCCAAGAGAAGTAAACAATCATTCTTCTCATTTTGATCCTGGTCTTATAGTAGATAAGCTCAACAACCCTACATCACGTAAGTAAAATATGAAGGTTATTAGAAATTTGGTTGAGCCAGACAATGCGATGTTCATTGAGAGTATCCCATTATTTTGTTGCCAGAGTATGGAGAGAAATGGATGTCACTTTACTCAATCGGGTAGGTATAGGGTAAAATCAGGATATGAAGTGGATCATTTATATCCCAAAAAGTGAGGCAAACACCAGTTTGTATCCATGATACTATGGCTAAAGGGTATATTCACGAAAAATAAAATATTCACAAAAGTTGAAACATTTTCTCTAGTAGATTATTTCAGGTTGTTTATTGGTGAGGATGAATCTGCAGAGTCGATGGGATAAAATACAATATACAATGTGACAGATGCAGTGAAAATGAGCATTTAATCATGTGATTTTGGATGTCCCCTGGCTAATCAGGTTTGGGCTCTCTCAAAACTTCCTACACATCCAAGAAGTTTCCCTATGCATTAAGTTTATGGGAAAATGGATTATATGTTTCGGAGGAGGAGTACACCATATGTAGAGGATGCCCAATTTTCTTGGATTTTTTGGTATATATGGAAATGAAGAAACGATAAAATTTGCAATGGAATAGATAAGAATCCTCAGAATACCCTACGGTTGGTAAACACAGAGGCAATGCTTTGGCAATTGGCAGGAAGCTCAACTACCATCGGTGCAGGATGGAAGACATACAGTCCATTTTGAATAACGGAGAGACACTACCAAAAATGTAGCAGAATAGGAAGATGGTGCTTTAACGATGAATCTTGGAAGGATAAGGAGTATTTCTCAAGAAATGGATGGTGTAGTATATTAGAAGGCTTCGTTGGTCTACTAGAAGCAAGAAAAGTCTTTCCTCTCTACATGCAGAGTTTGAAGTTTGTATCTGGACTATGGAATGTATGAAAAATCTCTCACAATTTCAGGTGACATTTGCAATAGATTATTCTCAATTGCTGAAGATGGTTTCAGAACCATAAGAATGTCCTGGTTTTAAACTTACTTTGAAAAAATATAATGGATTCATGAAACTTCTTGTTCTTTTTGTGTGGTTACACACGTTCCACATGCTCAAAATACAAGGGTGGATAGTCTTGCATGAGGTTCTAGAAGTCAATCTTCCAACTTTGTCTTTATAGATACATAGACTCATATTTGGTCAGCATAATCTTAATCGAGTCTATTTATGTTGATGACAAAAAAATGATCAAATCGAGTATTAATAAATTTATAACTTGTTTATAGATATAAATATTATATCACATAATACTGTATACAAATGTAAATATTAATCCAGATTATTTATTAATATTTTTAAATGTTCATATTTAAAATATGTATTACTTCTATATATGTATGTTATAATACGATTAGATCAACATACACAAACAGTTTATTATTATTTGATTCATGATATTTGTTATATATATGGGTTGTGATAAGTCATCTTAAGAATACACCCACCACATGTATTCTTTATATCATTTAATTCCTGAACCACTGTTTTTGTTGAATGATTCAGATGTGCAAGATCTATGTTCATTCGTGTCTGTTGAAGCTTTATATTGTTTGATATGTATCCCTTACATATTTTGTTTTAAAATTTTAATTTTTTCTATTATTTTGAATGTAATAGAATTTCTAAAATTTGATATTCGTGGTTTTTATCTCTAATTACTATACCAGTCGTACAAATGGCTTAATAGCGCTTCAAACGGCAGTCACTACATCCACAAACTCTCACAACCACTGCGTATCAACCCCTATTAGAAATTACGCGCTAGCTCGGCGGCTGGGTTGGACCTAGCGTCTAGCGAGAAAATCAGGGATTAAACGGTAATTATGCGTGGTAGAATTTTATATTGTTTAATATGTTATAAATATGTTTTTCTTAAACTTTATAAAAATATAAATATATTTTCATGTTTAAAATTCAATATAGCAGAAAAATATAAGATATAAACTTAATAAGGTATAATTTCATCAAAATTATACAAATAAGTTGCACTTGTAATATTTTAGAATAAATAAATATTTTAAGAAAAATAACTTAATTAATTAGGAAGTCGCTTAGGCAGATAGGCGGTCTAGCTGGACTAAAATTGGACACCTGATTTTTTAGACCAATTTGGCATAAATTAGGACGGATGAGTGACACATAACACGTAGGTGGCTAGAGGCCCGATGTTTAGAACATGGGTTTCAACCAGTCATGCCCTTAGTTTATATCTCAAAAATTAAGACAACACGTGTTGCTGAAACTAATAGCAGTCACTTTCTTAATTAGTTTAAGCTTATCACTGCATCTAGATTGCCAATTTTTTTTTGAATGAAATAATATCAAATGATCTTGTTTCATTTATTTCATTCCTTTCAAAATTTATTGTACCATTTGTACTGAATGGAATGAACTAATTATTCTATTAGTTCCACAAATATTAACAAAATGCAAAGAAATCAGTTCATAAAAATTTTGATCAGGAATAAATAGAATGAAATATATTCTTTTTTTTCATATTTTCTTCCTTTTAGTCTACTAACTCTAAAGAAAACAGTTGGGTGAACGTCTCTCTTTACATATATAAGATAACTTAAATCTAACTGTAAATAGCAAACCATAGCAGTGGAAGAATACTCGAACTTCAAGCAAAATCAAATATGTCTAAAGTACACATAATTATTAGTTTGATCATCTTCTTATACCTTTCTTCGGAAAATTTCATGAGCGTAAACTCACAGGTACTTTTCTAGGATGACTCCAAAATAAATTTCAAAATGTAAAAAAAAAAAAAAAATCAGTCTCATATATAATACGTTTTCATTTGAACTTGCTCTTTGTTGCAGAGCCAAGGATCCTGGTGTATAGCGAACTATATTACGGATAATGGTAGATTATTAATGAACATAGACTTTGCATGTTCGAAAATTGATTGTGGAACTATAAGGGAAGGAGGTTCATGTTATGATCCTAATACTCCTCTTAATCACGCTTATGTCGCCATGAATCTTTATTCTGTCGCCCTGAGATATTACTTTTAACTTGTCTTCCAAAAATGATGATTCATGGCTATTCTAGAATAAAAAAGCCTAATGCAGCATACATGTTCATGAGCATATTGCAACGTACATGTTCATTATCCTAATACAACAGACATGTTCATGTGTTTCTTATAACTCTCCTTGTTGTGCTTCATTACTCAATCTATGGTTTCTTCCCAGAGGACCTACTTGCTTCTATTGACCATCCTCGTTTGTGTTCCCACCTTCACCTGAGTTGTTACTTGGCGCTATAGCCTCATCTTCTCCAATTTCAACATGACCAGGATCGACACACCCACCTTTATTCATGCCACTGCTATTGATCCCATTAATGTGGCTTCTTTTGACAGCTCTATCCCATTGCATATCGTCGCATGGGTCCCTAGAAATGTGCATCATTGATCAGTAAACACCAAGGAATTAAAGAAGTAGAATTTTCTATAGTACAACCCTTACTCTCAAAAAGAGGGAGAGGTTTGCATTGGGGGCTGCCAAAAATCTGGGAAAAAAAGAAGTTCTGATGTTTTCAGTGAAACTGAAGGCATATTCAATTAGAAAGTCAAAGTGCTCCCAACAAATTTTTGTAGGCATTGTGTCAAGTCCCAATCATATGGCTCTTGTCCACCATCAGCCTTGATTATAAAAAAAAAACAATGAAATAATTTTGTAACACAATGGTTAGATAATAGAAATTTTGGAGTGATATGAGGTTTTTTTAAAAGTACATGTTGGTGGGAGACATATGTTTTCCAGCTGTTGACCAATTTACTCACCTCAGTGTCAAAAGGCACAAATTCCACAGCGTCAGTTGCTTCTGATAGGGCCATGACCTATAATTCATGGTGGAATGTAATATCTAACATGCTAAGCATATAAAGATTTTGTTACTAGGAACATAATATAACAATTTATTTCAGGAAGATGAAGCACCTAATAACCCCAGCAGTGTAATCCTCATTACAAGAAATACATGTGAATGAATGTAAATCCACTCTGCTATTTCCATCGGATATTTTTGCCTTCATCAAAATTACACTAAGGTGATGTTCGTCTATCCATTTGTCTTCGTCCATTCAAACGATCCAGTTAGATGATCCTGTCAAATGATTTATATGGATGTTATTTGGACTATTTCCATACAAATAGTTCATCTAGATGAATCATCTAAATGAACTTATGTTGGTTATTCATCACTATTTTTCATGTAAATGAGTTTGGTAAGAAAATGATTTATATATTTTTATTTTGATTTAATCAGATTTTATCTTTTAACAATATTAATTTTTATTAAATAATCAAAATATAATTATTTTAATATGGTTTTGGTGGAAAATATAATTTTACGGTTTTAGGGAAAATGTAATTTTGCAGTTTTGGCACGAGAAAGAAATTTTACGGGTTTGACGAGAAAATGTGATTTTGACAAGAAGCATGATTTTGCATTTTTGGTAGGAAAAACATTATTTGGTTTCAGCAGAAAGTGCGTTTTTACGGTTTTGGTGGGAAAAATGTATATTTGCGATTTTTGCGAGAAAATGCATGGTTGCAATTTTTTGGAAAATACATTTTTACGCTTGTGGCTGAAAAATGATTTTTGTGATTTTGACAAGAAAATGTATTTTTGTGTGTTTTGGGAAAAAAAGTGTCTAAACTTGAATATAAATTTTATTAGAATAAATTAAATCTGTCATTTTTTATTTGGGCAGGTTAGTTTCCATCCAGATGCACTAGTTAAAACTCATCTCAATGAACCATCTTGAAGAGTCCATTTTACCCTTAAAATTACAAATCATCTAAATTATCCATGAAAATGAGTTTAAAATTCTAGCCTAAAATAAGACTTATCTAGATAGCTCAACGAGATGAATTTAATTAGTGCATTTGGATGGAGATGAACCATGCCGAAATAACGAATTTACCTTTATTCTAATAAATTTATATCCAAATTTAGACACAATTTTAGCCAAAAACACAAGAATGCATTTTCTTGTCAAATCCCAAATATATATTTTCTACCAAACCTCAAAACCGCATATTTCCACCAAAAACAGAAAATGCATTTTGCCGCCAAAATCACAAAAACACATTTTCCTCAAAACCGTAAAGTCATAAAAACACATTTTCTCCCTAAAACTGTAAACACACATTTTTCCGCTAAAATAAAATTTCCACCAAAACTGCCAAAATGCATTTTTCGCTAAAACCGCCAAAGCTCATTTGCCATCGAAAACCACAAAAATGCATTTTATTGCCAAAATAAAAAACAAATGCATTTTTCCATCAAAACTACAAAATATATTTTCCGCCTAAATCGTAAAACACATTATCTGATCACAAAAACATCCCCCGCCCGCACCAAAACTGCAAATCATTTCCCATCAAAATGACAAAATCATATTTTCTCACCAGAATCGCAAAATTTATTTTCTCGTGAAAACCATAAAATTACATTTTTATCTAAAACCAAAAATAAAATATTTCCCAGAAAATTATATTTTAAATAATTATATTTTTAATTAATAAAAATTAATATAGTTTAATAAAAATAAAATATGATTAATTCAAGACAAGGGTATATAAGTCATTTGCTTACTAAACTTATCTAGATGAAAAATAGATATGAAAAAACGAACAAAAGTTCATTTAGATTTTCCATCAAGATGAACTCTTTGGATGGAGAAACGACCAGTCTTAATAACATTCAGATGAATCATTTGGTTGGATCATCTAGATGTTATTAAGTCTGTTCGTTTCATAAGATTCGTAATTTGAAGTCTAAACGAACAATAATCTCAGCGGTGCTTGAAAAGCTATCAGCTTTCAAGTTAGCAAGCAGAATGTAGGAAGTACTCATTGCTGGAATCAAAGCTTGGTGAAGTTTTTACTTTGGGCTTTTGTAGCACTATAGCACCTAAGGAACCGATTTATAGTGAAGAGTTTCAAGTGGTTACCATTGATGATAATAATGATGCTTAATTTAGAGAGAGTGGGATGAGTAGTGGGTAAGAAGTAAATGATGAAATTAAAGGAGAAAACAGATGAATTACAGAGGTGATGATGGTTGAGTCTTTATAAGACAAAGAGTGAGGGGGGGGGGAGGAGCAAATCTATGGTCGCAACAATAAAGACCCTAAAAGAGGATGGATCATTTTTGAATTTTTGGAAGAAGAGCCCATGAAAACAAACAAACATTACTCAAAATAAATAAAATTTCCGTTAATCACATTCGAGAGAGGACATGTGGCGTACTTTAAAATACCCACTGCTGAGGTGGAACATTAAGTAGAGACCCAGTCAACTTTATTCTTATAGATTTGATGTTTGTAAATATTATTACCGGATAATCTATTTGGTTTTTGTAATTTTTCCTTTTAGATATTGACCAACTAATATTATTAGAAAAATATTTGGGTTCAATATTATTACAACAATATTTGGGTTCATCTTTTGTGGTGGACTATCAAATTCACCTCACCTCTTTTTTTTTGTCATCAGCATAAATTGACTCTGCAAACCAAACTGGTAACTCCGCATCCATATGAACAACATACGACGGTTGGTTTCTCGCACTACGTGCTAGACTGTTCGCCTTTGTATTTAGCATTATGGGAATATGAATGATCTCTGAGTGGGTGAAACTTTCCTTAAGGAGCTTTATATCATCCAAATAATTTGTAAAGTCTGGCCATTCCTCTGGTGCAGAAACCATCATCACTAACTGAATACAATCCGTCGCAAAAGAGACATGGTATTGACGCAAATTCCTCATACTTTCCATAGCCCTTAGTAGGGCTTCAATCTCCGAATGCAGGGCCGATAGACACACTCTTGTATTCCTAGCTCCCATTAAATCATGAAACCCTTGAAGAGTGCTATACCATCCCTGCCCCGAAAACGTCTCTTTTGCTTTCCACGATCCATCTGTGAAACACCATCGCCCGCTATCTAGGGTAACCGTATCTCACTATCCTCCTGCACCAAGGGGATATTTTGTTTCATTGATGCTTGTGCCTCCTCCCATAAAATTGATTCAGTCTCACCCAACTTCAGCGTGTCCATAGGGTCTATAAAATCCAAACAAACTGATGATCCTCCATCACTGGCCTTACCCTCCAATATAGATAATCAATATTTGTAAATAAAGCCTGGATCGGGAAATAATCTGGCCTAGAGGGAATCTTAGAGAATGCCCAAACTTGAACTGTTAGAGGACATTCAAAGAACACATGGTTAATTGATTCCTCGGTAGCACGCACATTGAATATCTCCTTGGATTCCTCTACCCCACAGGTTTTTCTTCACTGCAATACATCCTGTTACAATCTGCCAAATAAAATGTTTCATCTTTGGGGGACAGCGTATTTTCCAAGCATGAGCTTTCAACAGGGTTATTGTGGGTCCATACACTATCGGAGGTTTCTCTCTGTCTGGATATACCCTTTCTACTTAATAACCAGACTTGATCGTGTACTTCCCATTAGTCATAAAATTCCATCCCTCCTGATCTACTAGCCGAGTTTTACTCAAAGGGATACTTTCAATTATCTTCGCATCTTCCGGGTCCTCAAGATCCCTTATAACCTGTGAATTCCATGTCCTTGAAGCCGGATTGATAAGATAATCCACTGTGAGATCCGGGTATAAGTTTTGTTGATTACAATTTGCTGGTCTCGAGCGAGTGGTTGAGAGCCAAGGGTCATTCCATACTGAAATGGATGATCCTGATCTCACCGTTTAATTAGTCCTTAACCATAGATCTAGTAGAAAAAAATACTACGCCAACCATAGGAAGGCGAGTAAGATCGAGGTAGTTCCAGGGGTGAAGTGTTCCTGAAATATTTTCCCTTGAACATTCTAGCAAAAAGTGTGTTCGGTTTTTCTATCGGACGCCAAAATTGTTTTCCTAACATTGTCGTATTAAAGTCAAAAAAGACCTTAAACCACATTCCTCCATCTTCCTTGGCTATACACATTTTATCCCAAGATTTCCAATGCATCCCTCTTGTACTTCTTCCTGGGCTCCACCAAAACTGCGCCACCACTCCTGTTAATTTGGAAGTTACTGACTTTAGGAGTCTATAACACAACATAACATGGTTTGGTAAACTTGTAATTTCCTACTTAATTACCACCTCTTTTCCTCCTTTGGAAAAGAACTTAAAGGTCCAACCATTGAATCTGTTATGTATTCGATCTTGTACAAACCTAAACACCTGGATTTTTGGACCACCCAAACTCTCCAGCAATCCTAAATATGAGCCCATCCCTCCAATATTATGAATCCTTAAAATATCCCTCAAATCCTGCTGAACCGATTCCTCGATCTTAAAGCCAAATTGTATAGATGATTTCTGAAAGTTAAACACCTGACCAGACACCTTCTCATACTCTTTCAGGATTCTGAGAATAGTGTAACATTCCTCCCTTTAAGCTTTTCAAAAGAATAAACTATTATCCGCGAAAAGCAGATGGGATACCGAAGGACATGCTCTAGCTACCTTCATTCCTGTCAAAGGTTTTCCCCTCTCGGCTTTTTAAATATTGGCAATATGTGCCTCTGTACACATGATAAATAGATAAGAGGATAGGGTATCTCCTTGGCGCAATCCTCTCTGCGGCGTAATATTCCCTATTGGGCTTCCATTTAACAGAACCCGATATTGCACCGATGATACACACTCCATCATGAGTTTTACCCAATGGGGATCAAAACCCATTTTATGGAGCAATGCGTTAATAAAATCCTATTCAACTCTGTCATATGCCTTACTCATGTTTGTTTTAATCGCCATATATTTATTCTGACATGATTTATTCGCTCGTAGACCATGAAACATTTCCTGGGCAATAATAATATTATCCGAGATCACTCCCTAGGACAAACGCCGACTGTGTCTCTGAAATTAAATTTGGAAGACAAATTTTTAACCGCTGACACAATACCTTTGAAATAATCTTATACCTGACATTACACAAACTAATCAGACACATCTCTGTCATCCTTGTAGACCTTTCTGTCTTTGGAATCAGACAAATATTTGTAATATTCACCTCTTATTTTCAATCAAAGTACCATGTAGATTAGTAAATAAAAGTATTAAATTTTTCTAAAAATAAATAACTAGAAAAAAGAGCGATGTCGATATTAACGGTTAGATAAACCCTAAACACAAATTCTAAACCAAAAACCTAAGCCCAAACCCTAAACCCAAACTATAGACCATAAACCCAAACTTTAAACACTAAAAGAACAACATTAACGTTAGCCCTAAATCATAAATTCGAAATCCTGAGCCCCAAACCCTAAATTTTAAGTTTTTTACCGTAGACTCTAGTTCTAAACCTAAACCTATAACCAAAATCCTAGATCATAAACCCAAACCCTAAACCTCATAGGAATGACATTAATACGCCAATGTCAACCTTAGACATTAAATTCTAGATTCTACGACACTGTTCCTTTAGAGTTTAAGGTTTAGACTTAAAATCTAGTCTAGGCTTTGAGTTTAGGATTTAGATTTAAGATCTAAAGTTTAATATTTAGGATTTGGGTGTAGGGTATAGGATTTGGGTTTGGGTTTAGATTTAGAATCTAGAGTTTAATATTTATGATTTAGGGTTTGGGTTTAATGTTTAGGATTTGCATTTACAATTTTTGATTATGTTTAGGTTTAGAATCTACTTTTAAAATATAGAATTTAGACTTTGAAATTAATTAACAGTTATTGTCGGTGTCATTTTTTTATTCAGCGATATTGTTTTTTTCTAAAGAATTAGTATTTTTTACTCTTTTATTTCAATATATTTGATATTTTAGAAAAAAAATATTTTTAAAAGATATATATTTTATATTTTTAATGTATTAATTAAATTTAAATTGTAAATTTAAAAACATTTATTAAAATACTATTGATAAAATATGAGGTGAATTTGATGGTTAACCACTTGGATGAACACAAGTATTGTACATTTATTACCTAATAACAACAAGACCGTACCTCCTCCAAATCTGGAAATTATTACGAAATTACCCATACATCTATCACTGTCTGACTCGTCTCTCCTTCTCTACTACTTGGATCCAACACTAAAAATCGACATTGCTTCTTTCTCTCGCTTTCTTCCACACACTCACAGATGCCAGCAATGCCAGGCCTAGTTTCCGTCAAAACGCCGGCCAATACGCCGCCGTTACGTGTAGCCGTGCCAGACACGCAACCTTCCCGATCCGAGCTCTCGAATCCTCCACGAACCCCAATGAAAAAGACCCCTTCCTCTACACCATCTCGATCCAAACCATCACCTGGTAGATCCGCTAAAAAAGACTCACCGGGCGTCTCCTCCGCCGCCGCAGTCGACGTCGACGATTCATCTCTCGACAACCCAGATCTCGGCCCTTTCCTCCTCAAGCTCGCTCGCGACGCAATAGCCTCAGGTGAAGGCCCCAACAAAGCTTTAGACTACGCGATTCGCGCCACCAAATCATTTGAGCGATGTTGCGCCGCCGTTGCTCCGCCTATCCCCGGCGGAAGCGAAGGCGGACCTGTTCTCGACCTCGCCATGAGTCTCCACGTCCTCGCTGCTATTTACTGCAGTCTTGGCCGATTCCATGAAGCTGTCTCGCCGCTCGAGCGAGCCATCCAGGTTCCCGATCCGACACGTGGTCCCGACCACTCTCTGGCTGCCTTCTCCGGACATATGCAACTCGGTGATACCTTGTCGATGTTAGGTCAGATCGATAGATCCATCGCTTGCTACGAAGAAGGCCTCAAGATCCAGATCCAGACTCTTGGCGATACGGATCCACGAGTTGGAGAAACTTGCAGGTTCTATATTTTCTTAATTATCAAATTAAACAATGCCACGTGACTAATGTCATGATTTTGTCAGGTACTTGGCAGAAGCTTATGTTCAGGCAATGCAGTTCAACAAAGCAGAAGAGTTATGTAAGAAAACACTAGAGATCCACCGTGCGCATAGTGAACCTGCTTCACTCGAGGAGGCAGCTGATAGGAGGCTGATGGCAATCATCTGTGAGGCTAAAGGAGACTACGAGAACGCACTCGAGCATCTTGTCCTCGCCAGTATGGCCATGATTGCGAGTGGGCAAGAATCTGAGGTTGCATCAATCGACGTCAGCATCGGGAACATCTACATGTCGCTTTGTCGGTTTGATGAAGCTGTGTTCTCATACCAGAAGGCTCTCACTGTGTTCAAGTCCTCTAAAGGCGAGACCCATCCGACGGTAGCGTCAGTGTTTGTAAGATTGGCTGAGCTTTACCATAGGACAGGGAAACTACGTGAGTCCAAATCTTACTGTGAGAACGCATTGAGGATATATAACAAACCAGTGCCTGGGACAACTGTGGAGGAGATTGCTGGTGGGCTAACAGAGATCTCTGCGATTTATGAGTCTGTGGATGAACCTGAGGAAGCATTGAAGCTACTTCAGAAGTCAATGAAGTTGCTTGAGGATAAACCAGGACAGCAGAGCGCTATTGCAGGTAACAGAATCGATTAAGACCATATATGTTCTTCTAACTGGATTGAATTTGTGGGATTTTGGTCTCAACCATGTAATTGGCTTGAATCACCAAGATGTTAGTGCGTTAGGAATATTGTAGAAGGCTCTTAGAAACAAGGGATCTGAATGCTATGTAATGTTTTTTATTCACAAGTAGATTGTGATCAGACAAGGAAATGAATAGAAAGCTGAGTCTTAGCTATATTGGCTTGAGATTATCAAATCAAACATTCGTTATATTAGTTTGGCTTTTGTGTGATAAATACTTGCAGGGTTAGAGGCACGGATGGGAGTGATGTATTACACGTTGGGAAGGTATGAGGAGGCGAGAAACGCGTTTGAGAGCGCTGTGGCAAAGCTGCGGGCAGCGGGTGAGAAATCTGCCTTCTTCGGAGTTGTACTAAACCAGATGGGACTGGCATGCGTTCAGCTTTTCAAGATTGATGAGGCCGGTGAGCTGTTTGAAGAAGCAAGAGGGATTCTCGAACAAGAACGTGGTTCATGCGATCAGGACACTCTCGGTGTTTACAGCAATCTGGCTGCTACGTACGATGCCATGGGAAGGTAATAAATAATGTCTTATGAAAACTAGCTGACATATCACTGATGATCTTTTTATGGTTTGTTAAAACATTTGTATAGTTGAATTGGTTAAACCGGATAAACGTTTTCGGGTATGGTTTTGGTTTAGATAAATTTGTTAAACCAGATTTAAAAGAATAGTGGGTATGGTTTTGGTTCCGTTGAATCGGTTAAACCGGATTTAAAATAATTATGGGTATGGTTCGGTTTGATCAGCTTAAATTAGATGACAAAAGATATTCATGTGTTGTGATGGCTATGTAATTTTGCAGGATAGAAGATGCGATTGAGATATTAGAGCAGGTTCTGAAGCTTAGAGAAGAGAAGCTAGGGACTGCGAATCCGGATTTTGAGGACGAGAAGAAGCGTTTGGCCGAGCTTTTGAAGGAGGCTGGGCGGTCGCGAAACTACAAAGCTAAGTCGCTACAGAATCTGATCGATCCAAACGCAAGACCTCCGAAGAAAGAGTCTTCAGCTAAGAAATGGTCCAGCCTCGGTTTCAAGTTCTGAGAACAGACCTAATAACCATATAAATAACCATTCACAAATATATATAAATGTTATATTATTTTATTTGATCTTTTTCTGTATCATAAATTTGAGGCTGATGAATTAATTTCCTGTATGGCGTTATTATTTGAGTTTGGTGAAATACTGCCAAGTTGGTGAGCTGTTTATTGAGTTTGAGAGTTTCATTAGTACAATCCCTTTTTTGATAATTATATATTTTCATGAATGTTTGTGCTATTCTCGCTGTGTTAAAGTAGAGAAAGTGTTAAAGTAGGAGAAAGTGTTAAAGTAGGAAAATTTGGCCACAAGCACGTAAAAAGAATATCAACAATATAACCATAAACAAAAAAAATGCAACAATATAACCATAGCATTCATTATTCATTAGGCTTTTGATATTTATGTATTAACATTTTCACCACTAGCTTTTGATTAACTTTATAAATTTTAAAAAATATTTCTTTGTATTTTTTAGATACCTATAAAAAACATAGATTTTTTTATAAAAAAAATATTAATTTTGTAAAACTAACATATAGTAATAATTTAAATATGTAAATTTATATAATATTTTATTCTATTCTATTTAAGAATCACAGAATAGTAATGTTATTATACAATTTTTCTTTCTTTCAGTTTTCCATTTATCTTTCCTCATAATCTTTATATCTACTAGGAACTAATCCGCGCTAGGCGCGGAACATCTTTGATTTTCAAAAATATTAAATATGTATCTATTCTTTTGAAGATTGTATTCTGAGTGTTTAAAAAAAAGTTAAAAGATATATTTAATTTTTAATTGTATGTTATTGAGATTAAAATTATCGTACTTAATTTTTTATGTGAATATTATTTGTGATCTTTTAAATTTGTTTTATTCGTATATTTAACCTAAATGATATTGATGATTAACCATTTATTGTTTTTCTGAAAGTAAAAAGTAATGATATAGCAAAATGTATCTAATACATGTTAAATGATAGTATAATATACAACTTAATCATTATACGTAAATAACCATTTATTGTTTTTATTTTTAAAACAAATTTCTTAAAATATTTTTATTTAACAGCATTATATATATATAATATAATAATTTAAGGTTGGAAGCTTAACTTTTATATAACTTATGTATAATTTAAAAAATAATGTAAGATACTATATATTGATAACTAAATAAAAAGCTGAATTATTACTTTAAAATTAAATATTTATATTTTTGTCTTCATGCTTATATTCACCAACTCCATTATTGATATTTATAATTCACTATGTTTTAAAAACAAAAGTTTTAAATAATTATCTAATTTAAGAAATTAAATTCATCACCGGTTATATTCTTTAAACTATATATTTGAAAGATTTTTAAAAACTATATTTTAAGCATAACATTATTATTAGTCAGTTAAAGTTATTTAATTAAAAATGTTTTACAAAACATATAATCTATTTTTATATAATGTTGGGATTATATAATTTTGAATATTTAAATCCATTGGGCCAAAAAAGTAATTTGAAACTCAAGAAAATTATGGATTAGAATAATTTAATTTGGGAGAATACATTTGAGTCTATAAGGAGAATATAAACTCCTATGAATAGGTTTCTGTTTTGGAAGTTTCGAGTTTCCCATCAAAGAATCAGCCTAACCAAAATCAAGTTCTTTGTTACAAAAATTTCTTTCGAGGTCATCAAAACGTTTTTAGGTCGGCAAAAGTTGATACTTGAGCCATTGGCTATGAATGAAGTGCAGGAGAGAGACATGAGAAATGCAGAATACACTGTGATGCAGGAAGAACTGCATTTTGTGTCCATTCACAAATTAAAATGCATAACTAAAAGAATTAATAATTAATTCATGTACTACATACAGATCATTTATGTATTTTTATTTTGTACTGCAGAGTAAAAGAGGGGGAAGAGGGACTGCGATAGCCAGATGGCCAATAGCAGTGTAGCTTTTCTTTTCTTTTTTCTAAAAAGCATGTATAATTTTTTTGTTTATTATCTATAACTAATACAATACTTTATATATTGTGATTAAGTTAAAGATTACACTTATTCTCTAAAAATATATTATAAAATACACATGCCTTTTTATATTTTATATTACTAATTTTATTTTTAATTAATGCAGTCTTTTCATATTTTATTTTATAGTTTCATACATGCAGTATTTTTATTTTCTGTTTAATTTTTTTGAATTGATTCATATATACACATCAATTAAAAACAATTCAAAATTAAGATACTATTTTAATTAGTTTCTTCAATGAATTATAAAATCTCAAACACTTTTTTTTGTTCTCACACATACATGTATGCATTGTTATATTTTAAAAATTTTAATAAAACTTTTGTTATAATAACATATATTAAAATTGACAATACTAGTTCTTTACTTGAAAAAATGGTAAGAAAAAACAAAAATTGAATTAATATAAGAGTAAAACAAAAACACCTTTTATAATTTTTATTTGTGATGAATTTTTATCAAATTTAAAATTTCGCTATATTTATTAAAATGATATTATTTCTTGTTATTTGTGTCAACATAATATTTATTACTTTACTAGAATAATAGTATTTTGTTTAGATACCTAATTTTAATTAAAAATCTTTGACATTTATTTAAATATAATAATTTATTATATTAGTTTGAACTGCATTTGTTCTGCATGATCTGCGTGATCTGCATTTGTTCTGCTTGATCTGCATTTTTGTCTGATCTGCGTTTTCTGATCTGCATTCTCCATTCGAGGCCATTGTATTTTTTTTCTTGAAGTTCTTTGGAGTTTTTTTCGATGGGTGTGAAGTTGATGTCGATGAAATAATGAGTTTTATAGAAAATGTTTTGATGTAAAATTATACATTTTTCTTTTTTTTTTAATATACTATATCATATTTATATTGTATATTACATATTTATTTATTTTTAACATTTTAATATAAGTTTTAAACGTAATATTCTATTTTTAAAACTTTATATATAATTATAATTTATTTTTTCTTATGCTGTATATTTTCATTTTGTACTTTACTTACTTAATAATATCTATATTTTACACTTTAAAATAGATTTTTAATGAGTAATGTACCTTTCCCATTTTTTAAATTGTGTATTTATTTATTATTATTTTAGTATATTATATATTTATATATTTAAATGTATAGTTTTAAATGTTATATTTACATTTTTAAACTATGTATGTATTTATTATTTATTTCTCTTTATACTGTGTATTTCCAGTTCTTATACTTTATTTGACTGAAAATCTATATTTTACGTTGTAAAATAGATGTGTAATGCTAAGTGTACATATTCTTTTTTGAAATTGTTTATTTACTTATTATCATTATTTTGGTGTATTATATATTTATTTAGTTTTTATTGTACTATTTTCATTTTAAACTATGTACTTATCATTTAGTTTTCTTTATGCCGAGTATTTTCATTTCTTTTACTTTATTTTACTTAGTATATATATTTAACATTTTAAGCTAGATGCTTTTTGGTTTTCCGATTTATTGTGTATTTATTTATTATTATTATTTTCCAATTTATCTAGATTTTACATTTTAATGTAATATTTCGATTTTTATTTTGTATTTCCTTATTATTTATTTTCTGTTACTGTGTATTTATATTTCTTATATTTTATTTTAATTAATATCTATATTTTATACTTTAATATAGATGTTTAATGTACATTTTTCTTCTTTTTTTTTAAATTGTGTATTTACTTACTATTATTATTTTCATAAATAAACTATTTACATGTTAAAATGTATAGTTACTTTTTAATATACTATATACATTTTTAAATTGTGAATTTACTTATTATGTATTTTTATTAAATGGTAATCTTATATATGTTTAATATAGTTTTTCCATTTTTTATGTTATATGTTTACATATATTTTTTTAATTTAAAATTGGAATCTTACAAATGTTTAAAGTAGTATTTCCAATTTTATGTTGTATATTTACATATTATTTATTATTTTCGAAGTTATACATTATATTTTTTTATTAAATGGTAATATTATATTATGGAGATAAGCCGTATTTTTTTAGTGAAAAATGGTAATCTTACATATGTTTAATGTATTTTTTCATTTTTATGTTATATATTTACATATTATTTATTAATTTCAAAATTTAGTAATATTAACATGTAAAACTTTAATGATGTCGCGTGTCATCTTTTGGAAATGAGTTTTTATGTTGATGTGGACGCGAAATTATATATAATGGATTTACTTTTTTTATAAAATGGTAAGATTACATTATGGAGATAAGCTGTTTTTTTTGTTTTTTGCAAAAATAGTAATTTTACATTTGTTTAATGTAGTTTTTCCATTTCTAAGTTATATGTTTACATATTATTTATTATTTTTGAAAATTTGTAATATTAAAATGTAAAACTTTCTAAATGATAATCTTACATATGTTTAATGTAGTTTTTCCATTTTTATGTTGTATGTTTACATACTATTTTATTTTTTTTAAAATGTAAAATTGGAAGCTTACATATGTTTAATGTACTATTTCCATTTTTATGTTGTATGTTTACATATTATTTATTATTTTCGAAATTATATAATATAATTTTTTTTTTTATAAAATGGTAATATTACATTATGGAGATAAGCCGTCCTTTTTTTTAGTGAAAAATGCTAATCTCTATAGTATTATTTGAGAAGTCAGTTTCCTATGTGGCGCGCTCACGTTGACTCTTACACCGGTTGATTACTATGATACCCTTGATGAATATATTTAAATAGTATATTTAAATAATATTATTAATTTTATGTTTAGTTTCCTTTTTAAAACATTCCTATAACTTTTATAATAAAAAAGAAAAAAATTATTAAATTTAAAAACGAAAATATATGTTTATATAATATGATTTCATTAAAAAAGAAAGTTCATAAAATAGTAATATACTATCAAAATAGTAAAATAGTATTATTAATTTTGTATTTAGTTTCCTTTTTAAAAATTTCCAACTAAAATTTATAATAGAAAAAAATCTATAAAATTTAAAAGGAAAAATTAAAAACGAAAATATATGTTTATATAATATGATTTCATTAAAAGGGAAAATTAACAAAATAGTAACATCCATTAAAATATTTTAAATAACATAAAATGTAATAATATTATTTGAGAAGTCAGTTTCCTATGTGGCGCGCTCACGTTGACTCTTACACCGGTTGATTACTATGATACCCTTGATGAATATATTTAAATAGTATATTTAAATAATATTATTAATTTTATGTTTAGTTTCCTTTTTAAAACATTCCAAATAACTTTTATAATAAAAAAGAAAAAAATTATTAAATTTAAAAACGAAAATATATGTTTATATAATATGATTTCATTAAAAAGGAAAGTTCACAAAATAGTAATATACTATCAAAATAGTAAAATAGTATTATTAACTTTGTATTTAGTTTCCTTTTTAAAAATTTCCAACTAAAATTTATAATAGAAAAAAATCTATAAAATTTAAAAGGAAAAATTAAAAACAAAAATATATGTTTATATAATATGATTTCATTAAAAGGGAAAATTAACAAAATAGTAACATCCATTAAAATATTTTAAATAACATAAAATGTACTTTTTAATTAATAAAATACTTTCTTTATATCTGTATTTTATTATATGAAAATATATATTTTTATATAATGTGATTTCATAACAAAAAATTCACACATATAATTTTGATATTTGAAAAAAAAAAATTTACTTTTAAACATAATTTTAAGTAACATAAACAATTATATGTTTTTATTAACTAAAATAGTTTTTAATTAAAATTATTGAATATTTTATTTATTTTCATATATTTAGTTGACTATAGTATCTTTCAACTAAAGCAAAAAACAAATATATAATTATATTTTACTTATATAATATGATTTCTCAAATACAACCACAATTTTTACTGCTTATTTTTAAGATAAATTAAAATATTTTTTAACAATAAACATTTTTAATCAAATAATTACAAAATATTTTAATATATAATACCACTATATACTTTAATGACATAGATATGTTATATTCTATCATTATTTAAATTATATGTTTCTTAATTTTAATTTCTTTTTAAATTTTATGTTTGTGTAACTTAATATAACTATAATAAAAATACCAAAGCAAATCCGAATTCTCATTTTTAAGATTATTTAAAATTATTTCAGTTTATCATTCAATAAATCTAAGATATAAAATTATTTAGAATTTATAAAATATTTTAGTTATTGTAAATACTGATATATGTTCATGAATCTCCAAAAATATATGAGTTACTTAAGTATGTAACTTCCTACTGATTATTGCTTTATTTTCTACTATATTTTAAAGGAACATATAAATTGATAAATATTATGAAAATACGTGCACATTTAAATGATAAATAATATA
>CAKOAT010099711.1:36142-78219 GCA_932364175.1 Eruca vesicaria subsp. sativa
TATATATGCATGAGACTTCAAAGATTATCTTTATATCGATTGATGTAATTTGAAATCAAAATTATTTTATATTTCATTATAGGCATAATATATCTTAAGTTATAAATAACTTTTCTAAAATATATTGACATCTGAGACAGCAAACAACCTAAAAGTAAATAATAGAATTAATCAAAATTTAATATATTTAGAATAAAAATATTATAGTTGAATTTAGATAAAAGAATGTAATCTAATATACCCACATAATAACAGTAAAATCGACTATAAATAATAAAATTGACTAGATATAATATTTCTAAAATAATATGTCTAATTAGAGTAAAATAATATTATTAATATAAATCATGTATGCAAATTATAAATTAATTGAAAATTAAAAGTAAATAGTAATCAATTATTATAGTATATTTACTTAATAAATATTTATACCCGTGCATGAGCACGGGAAAATCACCTAGTCTTACATATGTTTAATGTAGTTTTTTTGTTTTTTATGCGATATATTTATATATTATTTATTAATTTCGAAAATTAGTAATATTTAAATATAAAATTTTAATGATGCCACATGTCATCTTATGGAAATGAATTTTTATGCTGATGTGGACGATTTCTAGAGCCTTTTATGTAAAATTTTAATGATGCCACATTTCATCTTTGCGTATAATATATTGTTGTATCATGTTCTATTTCCGACCGTAAAATAAAATAATAATAACACTCTCTCTCTCTCTCTTGTCCGTACTATATTCATGAGATTACTATTTGACATACTATGTTATAGACTTATACATCTATTCTAAAATAAATATATTCTTTCAATTTAGACATTTTTTGAACGACAATAAACTCTACAAACAAATAATATTAATATATTTTTATTTTTTATGACACTAAAAGGCTGATCTATTGCTCAAACTTGAGGTGGTCTGGAAATCTAGACCGGAATAAAACAATTAACATACAAGGGATCTCGATAGAAAGATCGAGCAGTTTTAGCTAAAGAATCAGAAATAGCATTCTGTGTCCTAGGAACATAAAAGATCTTGAAATCTAGGAAGCAAATTTGCACAGTCATAAGCTTTTCCATTTCTGTTGAGATGCTTGACCAGTCGTGGGAATTCCTAAGCATCACAATCATCTCTTTACAGTCCGTCCCAAATCTCTGACGTGGCAAATGTTGAAGCATATTCTCTATTGCCCACCGCAGTCCTTCAAGCTTAGAGTGTAAATCAGATTCCACCTTACTGAAATTACGCATACCCATTAACTAACCATTTCTCATACTTTCATTCCAGACCCAACCACATCCACTGAGCTATAAAGGTCTAAGAACCGTCTACCATACAAATGTTTCCCAAACTTATGGCCTGGCTTTCAACATCTATGCTTCCTTGGGGTGGCATTGTAATCTGCTCGTTGGTTTGGAACCAGGCTTGACACTCACTCTACGCGTAGCGGACTAGTTCCAAAGGATCTCGATCAATTCCTGAGAACAATTTATCGTTCTAAGCCTTTCAAATATACCATATTAGCTAGGGATAAGGATCTCTGTCCAATTCCGGTTCCATTATGGCATTTTTCCTCCATAAGAGATAATTCATATTCGCATATGTGCTCTGTAGTGGAAACAAGGTAGGACTGGTAGGCATAGATGATAAGGCCCAAACTTGCATTGAAGGTGGACACTGGAAGATTGCATGTGTAACTGATTTTTCTGGTTCCCCACATCATGGACAATGATTATCACATCTCATATGTGTATAGTTCAAGGTACTTGTAACAACCATATGATTTGCTACTATTTGCCACATAAGATGTCACATCTTTTGGGGTGCCTTGATCTTCCAAGCATATGTTTGAAGTTTTGTAATACTTGGTTCACAAATTACTTCTTCCTCCTTCTTAATTATATTCCGTAGAATCCAATATCCAGATTTAACTGTGTACTGCTCATTTAAATAATACTAATATACTTACAGTTTCTCTTATGTATTAATGTTTTATACTATATCAGTCGGATTATTTGTATTATATCAATCAGATTATTCTCTTACATGCTATGTTATATACTTAAACATCTATCCTATTAGAAATTACTTAAAGGAAAATAAAGTCTACAAATAAATGATATTAATATACCTACAGTTTCTCTTATAGTTGTATTAATGTTTTTATTATTCGTACTGTATTCATCAGATTATTATTTGACATGCTATATTATACACTTAAGCATCTATCCAACAAATAAATATACCTATACTATTATATAAGAAGTAAATTTGCTTAGTTGTCAACTTCTTCTTGATTTTAGGTAAATTTGTTTATTTACCTTATTTAAATAATTTTATATACAATTTATTATTTAATAAAAACGAATTTCCATTATTAATATTATACTTTTAGAAAATAAGATAATTCTTATGTATTATATTGTTATCTTTAAAATATATTATTTTATCATAGAAATTAAAAATTAAAAATTAAGTTAAAATATTAAAAGTTAAATATAAAGAAAGCAATGCTGATTTATCAACTTCTGTATGGTTTTATATTTTGCTTATTTATCATATTTTAATAATTTCATATATCATTTATTAAATAATAAAACGAATATATACTAATAATACTAAATTTTAAAAAAATAAGATAATTCTTATGTAATAGATTGTTATCTTGAACCAAAATTTTCTATTAGAAAATTTAAGTGAATTATCTGATTTGTAATTTCTCCATGAAAAACGAATTTCTGTTAAAAATTATATTTTGAGAAAATAAGATACTTCTTATGTATAATATTGTTATCTTGAAAATATATTTTTATTATAGAAATAAAAAATTAAGATAGAAAAATTATAATTAAAATAAATTTAAGCAACACCTTTGTAAAAATATATTTTAAAAATATTTTTTTATGTGGGTGTTGTCATTTATAATTAATTTTAAAACATAAATCATAACTTATTATATTGGTTTGAATTAATAAAATATTGATTAATAATAAATTGTACGAAAATTATGTCCGCATGTGCGGGAAAAACACCTAGTTCTTTCATATTACACATTGCTTAAAGGACAATAAACTCTACAAAAAATAATACTAATATACTTACAATTTCTATTATAGTTGTATTAAATATTCTATTATATAATGCTATTATAAATATAATAGTATTTGATTATTGTGTTTGTAATTTAAATGCTCACGCGTCAAGAGAGATTTATGTGCTAATCTGACATATCTTTCAAAC
Source organism: Eruca vesicaria subsp. sativa (assembly GCA_932364175.1). Classification (NCBI taxonomy): domain Eukaryota; kingdom Viridiplantae; phylum Streptophyta; class Magnoliopsida; order Brassicales; family Brassicaceae; genus Eruca; species Eruca vesicaria. The sequence continues at coordinate 39,397 of CAKOAT010099711.1, forward strand.
TATGGTTACTTTGTTAATTTTTCTTTTATTATGGTTATTCCACAAAATCACCTGTTAAATTATCGATATTTGAAAATATGTTTGTCTTTCTCTCACTTGTACAACAACAAGTTTTTATTTTCAAATCAACTAGTAAAGTAGTAGGTGTAACTTGCATAACAAACGCAGTCTCATACAGAATAGGAGTGAATAGAAAATGTCTCTGAAGGCGATTTTTTGGCGATTTTACGGTTTCTTGCTTTTGTCTCGTTTCATCGAATAACTGCTGCGGTTGCAGATTTCCATGGCTTCATGGGGCGACGGTTTCTCATCGGATCTCCACTAAAGCAGTCCATCTCCGTAGTGGGAAGTTTTCCCCACTAGGATGTATCAGTTCCAGGAGGTTTCTCGAAGATCAGAATGTATATAAATAAGTTCTATTGGGACTCCTACTACCCAGTTTCATCCTTCTTGTCTCAAATCTTATTCACTTTTCGTTTCGATTTTTCTCTTGAGATCATGGCGGATAATCTGAGAAGGGCTGTTCAGGATTTAACACTCGGCATTGATGAACCAGTGTCTCTTCCGGTGGACATTTGTAATGAAGCAAGGCGTGCCTCTCACTTCTCTCTAATGGGTCGTCCTACTATTGCGAAGAAACAGAATGTAAGGGCACTAATGACTGTTTTGCCAAGGATGTGGGGTCTAACTGGTGTTGTGACCGGAAGGATTGTGGATAGGAGAAAATTCCAGTTCATTTTCCCTACCGAAGAATTGTTGAACTCTGTTCTTACCAGAGGTCCGTGGGCGTTTAATGAAAGAATGTTGATCATGAAGAAATGGCAACCGAGTATGGACGATCAACTAATGAAGATTCCACTATGGGTTCAAGTTCGTGGGATTCCCCTGGAGTATCTTTCAGTGGAGGTGATTAATCACATTGGTGACATCATGAGGGACAGGATATCCATTGACTTCAATCCAGAAACCAATGTTGCGGTTGAGTTTGTCAGAATTCAACTAAATTGGGATGTCAACCACCCTCTTCGGTTTCAAAGAAATTTCCAGTTCTCTCCGGGTGTCAACACAGTCCTTAAGTTCAGATATGAGAGATTGCGTGGCTTTTGTGAAACTTGTGGAATGTTGACCCATGATACTGGTGAGTGTCAACTTGATCCGCAAGATGCAGAGGATAATGATCCTAATGAGAATCCAAATGATGATGGAGATATGCCTGAAGAGGAGCAGAATCAGGATCAGGATCACAATGAAGCGGGTGTTCTGCTGGTAGATGATCAAAGCCAAGAGGACACAATGGAACAACAAGGGATGGTAGAGGAGTTTCAACAACCAATAGATCATCTCTCTAATGTTGATCTCATGAATCGTTTCCGACAGAGTGCCCCAATGGTGACAGATAGAGATGAGTATGAGAAAATGATGGATCTTGAGAAGAAGTCAAGGAAGAGAAAGTTTATTGAGAATCTAGTGAATGAAATCCAACATGAGGCTTCCCTTGTGTCTGGTGCTGTAGTGGAGAAAAGAAATGAAGAATCTGATGAAGATAGTGATCACATCATTCTTGAAATGGAAGCACGAAGGGACCCTGAGTATGTGGTTGGACAGAGTGCGCGTTTTGTTGAAGTGCAAGAGTCTGGTCTTCAAGTTTTGTCTGATGGGTCTGGTCCGTCAGCCATTAAGAAGAGCCGTTCAGTGGAGATTACAGTGGATAAGTTCCAAGTGGAGACAAGCGTTAATACGGCTGCATTTAGTGCACTTCAGAAGATTAAAGATGACTATGGTCAGTGTCAAGATAATGAATCACCTCCACATTTGATCGACAGAGGCGCGGTGGGCCCGGTTCCACCAGATTCACCATGAGAGTTGAGGTGTGGAACTGTCGGGGCTTAGGACAACGCCTCACAGTTCGACGTCTAAAGGAGATGCAAAGATTGTATCATCCAGACTTGTTGTTCCTAATTGAAACAAAGCAGAAGAATGATTGTGTAAGAGACATAGGGTCTTATCTTGGTTATGAGCGTATGATTTTAGTACCTCCAGATTGGTTAAGTGGAGGCTTAGCTGTGTTATGGAGGGAGTATGTTTCTGTTTCATGTATTTCAAGTGATTCCCGCCTTGTAGATCTGTTTGTTCAATATAAGAATTTCAATTTCTACTTGTCTTGTCTCTACGGTCATCATGTTCCAAGGTTTAGAAATCATTTGTGGGAACGTCTCCAAAGAATTGCAGTAACTAGAAATGGGCCTTGGATGTTATGAGGAGACTGTAATGAAATTATTGCACCCTCTGAGAAGAAAGGAGGTCGTACAAGACAGATCACAAGTTGTACAGATTTTAACAGAATGATTCAGGTTTGTGATGTTAAAGATCTTGTATGACTATGAGAGGAATCAAAAAGGTGCACACATTCCAATGACTCACCCACAATAAAATCTATGTCATGCATGTAGAATGATTAAAAATCGAGGATGGAAAGGATTCAGGGTCTCTGTCAGTCACCTAGACAAAATAAGTTATTCCAACTTTAAAGTCGTTTAATCCGCTTTATGGAGTAGTGGATGAAAATCATTTTGGCATTAACCTTTAACATGTCGTTCTTGTTGGGATTGTGAAAGCCCATGGTCAACTCTTTATTATCCGAGTAGTACGATATTGTCGACTTTGGTCTTAAGAGGCAAACCCGCATAGATTTAATTTTGGTTTCATTCCTAAAAAGCCTCATAATAATTAGCATTTGAACTTCTTAATATATATTAAGATTTTCAAATGCTTCTTGCTATGAAACCGGTATATGATCAGGAGGATATTTGGATGTGGTTACGTAACAAGAAGGAGAATTACTCAGTCAAGTTGGTTTATTTTTTTCCAAGAACCGATTGGCTAGGAGGATATTAGGGAAGCTAAAAAAACATCCTTGAATGATATAAAAAGAGAGGGCTGGAGACTGCCAACAACACTAAAGATCAGAAATTTCACGTGGAGAGCAATGAGTAATGCCATTCCGGTTGGAGAGCTTATAGTGAAGTGTGGGATAAAAATGGATCCATTGTTTTCAGCTTGTGGTTTTTAAGGAGAATCTATGAATCACATTGTCTTCTCTTGCTCTGTTTCAAGAAAAGTCTGGGCTTTGTCCAACTTACCTTGCCCAGAGAATGGTTTTGACCTGGTGTCTCATTACTCCAACTTTCACTTCCTTCTGATGATGATGACCAGGGACATAGGTCCTCTGAAGTTAAGAAATACTATTATATGCACTGTTTTGTATTTGTGGAAGAACATGAAAGGCTAATTTTTGGCTTTAAGCTCAATATCACGAGTATCGGAGAGAGCATGAGGAGAAAGTGGAAATTAGATCTTCCAATCCTATATGGTGTGATCCTCTGAGAGGATGGACTAAATGCAACACTGGAGTCAACTGGGACAAAAAGACATTTATGGGAGGAGGAGCATGGGTTATTAGAAATGTGTGTGGCCGAGTTCTCTTGCACACTAGGAGGGCTTATGAATATCAACTGACTTCAGGAAGCCAAACCCTATGTATTAGTACTGCTGAAAGTATTTATTGTCTCAATTTCAATAGGGTGATTATCATTTTTTATGACAATACTCTCAGAGGTATAATAACAAGACCAAAAGCTTGTCCGAATTTTAGTTATCAGTCTAGTGAAATTCTGGCAAAATTAGCAAGCATGGAATGGTGTACGATTCGAAGATAAGAAAAGGTAACTAAGTGAGGGAATATCCTCACTGCACATACTGTTACTAAAGGTGGACATCACCAGTCTTATGTGGCTGTTGGGTGTCTCAGTTGGTTGCAAGAAATTTTGTGAAGAAACTCTTCCATGTTTTTAGTGTGCTGGTTTGTGATGCCCAATTAAATTTGTGTGTTAATCTTTTGATTGTTAGGATGACGTTGATTGTCTGGGTGGGGCTTGTTTCTAGTAGGTGGTTTATGAAGAGTTAAGGATTGTTGGTATAGGCAGTGGGGTTGTGTTACCTGGAAAGTTTGTAAGGTAACTTTGTCTATGTCGTATGGTTTTAAAGCCAATCTAATAAGAAATATCAGATGACAAAAATAAATAGAGACAAACCAATCACATCAAATAGTTTGGAGAAAACATACCATTTTCCTAAGAATTAGATAATTGACCCCCAATCATACTATTCATTTGACAACATGCTTAACTAAAAACATTATAATTTGATTAGTTTAAGATATGATAAAGTAAAAAATGGCGTATATTGATAGATCAAATGTTACGTCAATGCCAACTAAGTTTTGACTTGGAGAATTTGCTAACATGGCATTTTCGAGAAAAGCTAACCGAAACTGTTTTTAAACCAGATCAAATTCCGATTTAATCTACTTCATTAGGTTTTCTAACACTGGAATGATTGTAAATTAAATTTTGAAAACTCTATACTTTTTTTTGGTCAATAATTATTAGATTTTCATTACATAAGATTTCGAGTTCTAGTTTTAAAAAGAACCACAAACCTGCTCCAGTGTGCTGGTTTTACACAATAGTACAGGTCCTTGAAATTATTAAAGGTTAAAAGGAAAGGTGTTGTAATTATTGTTTACTAAAACAAGAGTAGAAAACGATATTCATTACTCTCCTTTAGATATTTCTGTTTGTTTTTTATATGTAGATAGATAGATGCGCTGAACATTTATAAGTGTGTAGATAGATGTCATTGTAAGTCATTCTTTAGAGGTCTCCTATAGAAAGTCTGGATGTATCATGTTTTTCTTCGAGAGAAATCATTTAAACATTAACAATTACACAAATATCTTTTTGCCTGTTGCGTAGATGCATACATTTATTCACATATGGTAGTACATACATATAATCCACTAAACCATTATGCGAACCCTATTTTTAAACTTAGTTATATACCCATTCCCCACTATGGCCTAAGGTTCCTCAGAAATACTAATTTCACCTACTCTTCCTTGCTGATAAAAATATATAGACAATGTGATATATTCAAGTATTTTGTAAAAAGTATTAACAATAATATCATCTCATTTAGTTTTAAATAAATACTAGATTTTGATCCGCTCCCTCACGGAGGTGTTTGATTTAACTTGTGGTTAGGTCAACGTAAACTCATAAACCGTTGGTTTTATAAAAAAATCATATATATTTTTATGTTTTATAATTTATATATATAGTAGAATCTATTTATTTTATAATAGATGTTTGATATTAATTTTGTATTTGATAACTTTATGTAATTGTACTATTTGTATATGAACCTGATATATTTTTTGTTAATTTATTTTAAAATAAAACAACATCTTAAAATTTTCTATTTCTTGCATTATTTTTTTGTGAATTATTATTAATTTTATGATATTTTGTTTTCTTGAAAATTGAACTCTCAAATTTTTTTTTGACTCAATTAAATACGGTAATACTATATTTAAAAAGTGTTTTATATAAGATATAATATAATGTAATTGATATTTCTATATGATCAATAACACCATCAACTTTGGAATTGTAATTAATTAAATTAAATGAATTTTAAATGCAGTGACAAAATCTATAAATAAAACAAATACAAAAGGAAGTTCTTAATTTATTGTAAATGCAATGGCTAAATATGTAAATAAAGGGAAATATTAAAAGGACACTGCTATTCATGTTTCCAAAGATATTTTTTTAATAGTACTATTCATGCTTCCAAACAATTCGAAGAGGTACTTTAATTTTAATAATATAGATTGTTTTGAGAGTACGAATTAAACATGGACAATTCTCTCAAATAGAATTTTTTAAGTTTTTATCACAAAAATATACCTTAAAAACTAAAATGACCGAAATAGTAGTTTTTTATTTTGAAAATTTTAAGTTTTTTTTTAAAAAAGAATTGAAATCATATATCCAAAACCCCACTACTCAACTCTAAACAAAAAAAGTCTAGTATTAGTTAACCCAAAGAGTATAAGTGTATATTTACTTATTTTTAATAAAACATTTAAGTCTATTTTGGTCATTGTTATTTTAAAGGTCTATATTTGTGATATTTTTAAAAATAATCTATCATAGTGAATCAATACTATTAAAACACGGGTGAAATGATGGGATGCTCTTAGTGAGGCAAAAATCATTCTATCATACTCTTACTTATTGTCACATACTCCTCTCTATTTTGATACTATCATATGGATGGTTAATGTCGAAAGTGCCCATTCTATTTTTTATTCAACTTTTTTTCCTTTTCTCTTTTTGTTTTCCTATTTTCTTTTATTTGGGTTTCTCTCCTCCTGTTCTTTCTCTCTCCTCCGTTGGTTTCACGGTATTCGTTTTTTTATTGCGAGAGCTCAAATCAGCTATTCTAAATATGCGGCTTCGAGCAGTTGATCGTCCCCAACCTAGGTGAAATCATGTTCAGATAAAGCATTATACGGGTCTGTATCGAGGCATTCGATGATATATTATGTGGAGTAGATAGTAGATTTCATATTTGGGTCAATTCTCGAATTAGGGAAGAATGAAAAAGTGTGGATCATCTGTATGTATTCATGTATGTTAGGGAAGTGGATAATGTACAACTAAAAGAGAATGTCTAGAATAAAGCTGTGAATTGCTTTGAATTGTTAGGGTATTCTGATCGATTCGAGAAACGGTTAAATTAGAGAAGTGTAAGTAGGAGAAACTTTGGGTGAAACTGTACTCCCGAACAAAAATGTGTAAACGGTATAACTTAGTATAAATTTATTAACATAACTGTATAAGTTTGGTAAACTTAGTATAAATTTAATAGCACAACTATATAACTTTGGTTAACTTTTAATAGTTTTTTTTTTGTACAACAGACTATGAGTTATTCTTCTACAAACATACACTTTGACTATGATGGACATTTTGCGAAATCTGGAGATGATTATGAATGGATTCCAAGAGATGGTCATTTGTATGCTATATCTTTTAAAACATCATCAATGGATGAGATCACTTATTCGTTTTTGGAATAGAATATATGCGAGAAGATGACCATTTATCCGTGTAATAAGAGTGAATCTGAGTTACGTTCCACTGGTAGTAGAACCTAAGAGGCAATCATATATTTTGGATGATGAAGATGTGTTTGTGTATTTGACATCAGTGGATAAAGAGGGAAGAAAGATTATTTTGCATCTAGAGGTCATCGAAAACATAGAAATAGTTCCATTAATGGAACACCAATCAAGAGTTGAGAAAGAAAGCTCATATGGTGGGAACTATACTGAGCTTGGGAGTAGATTACCCGAAGTTGAAGGTAATCCGGGTGCACTAACTCTGTTAAATCTCACTGAAGAAGCGGAGCGATATCTAGAGGGGACTGAGTGGGTGGAGAATGTTGTGAATGGAGACGCCGATGAAGAGGGCATTAGTATGGATAACATTGACAGCGTGAACAATGAGGGCGACATGGACAACTCTATGGGTATTGGTGTTATTTCTGACTATGTTGAGCTGCCACGTGTTGCAAAAGACACTCCAGTTTTTACTGAGTGGGAAGATGGTTTGGGTATTGTGGTGTTTCAAGAATTTCCGAGTAAAGTAGCAGTGAAAGATTTAAATGATAAAGGATCACATAGAACAACTTTGGAATCAGTATCGTGAACTCGAATAAGAGTCGATATTTGGTGAAATGTCGGAGAGCGGATGAAGGTTGTAAATGGAGGTGTGAGAGCTACGAGGATAAATAATTCTGAATCGTTCTTGATTAGAACATACATAAAGATGCATTCATGCTCTCGCACAACTTCAAGTACTAGAGTCAAAAGGAAAGGTACACCAAGATGTGTTGCAGCTATATAGCATGGTGATTTTCCGGGACTATTTGACACACCAAAACCAAAAATCCTGCGCGGAGTAGTGCAAAGGAGATTGGGTATCGAAGTGTCGTATGCGACGGTTTGGAGAGGAAAAAAACAAGCTGTTGAGGATATCCGTGGTAGTCCGGGGGAGGGATACAAGAAATTGCCTTCTTATTTGTATATGTTTGAGAAGGTGAACACTGATTCAGAAACAAGTTTTGTATTGGATAATGGAAAATCTTCAAATACCTATTTGTTGCGTTGGAAGCTTCCATTGAAGGGTTTCAGTACATGAGAAAAGTCATCACTATTTATGCCACTTTTCTGAAGATTGTTGAAGGTGATGCTTTAATTATTGCCACGGATCAGGATCCAAACCATCACCAATATCCTTTAGTTTTTAGTGTCGTTGATGGGGAGAAAAATGAAAGTTGGAAGTGGTTTTTTACAACGTTGGAAACTGTTAATTATACCGGATTCGACTGAATTGGTGTTTGTTTCAGACAGAAATTCAAGTCTAATAAAAGCCGTTGCTGAAGTGTATCCGATGGATCAACATGGGTATTGTATATGGCATCTATCACACAATGTGAAACTTCATGTCAAACAGGACATGGTCGATGTTGTAGCACATTTCAGGAGAATTGCACAAATTTATTTAGAGGCTGAGTTTGAAAAGGAGTATCAAGAGTTTAGGTGGAGGTATCCATCGTGTGCTAAGTATCTTGATAAAAGTTTCTATATTAAAAAGTGGGCAAAATGTCATTTCCCCGGTGCAAGGTACAACATAGACACTTCTAATTGTGCGGAGTCTTTGAATGTGCTTTTTGAAGAAGCACGAAAGATGTCTTTACTGCCTATGCTTGATATAATTGTTGACAAAATGGCGGAGTGGTTCAACAGACATAGGGTGACTCCGCTGAACACTTTTCAGCTTGAATATAGTGTTATTGGAATGGACGGGAAGACTTATACAATTAATATGGATCTTAAAAAATTGCACATTCAGAAAGTTGGATATAGATAAATACCCATGTGTCCATGCAATAGGCGCTGCCATAGCATGTTAGAAGCATGATAGACTAATAGCTATATGTGACATGTATGATATAATCTCGCCTTATTACTTGATTAAAGTTTGGGCTTTGGCGTATCGAAAGACTGTATATCCAGTGCCTTATATGTCTGAATGGATGGTTCCAAAAGAAATCGCAGAACAGTGTCCGTTACCGCCATAGTACACAAAAAGAAAGGAAAGAACTCAGTCAAAAAGGTTTCCTTCGGTTGGAGAACCTGGGCCCCGTGCTAATAAGTATGTGCCTAATAGGAATTTGGGTTGCTGGTTCAACTGCCTGGCGGAAACTGAAGGGACTCAAGGATCCCAAGGGACTCAAGGGACTCATGGGACTCAGGGATCACAAGGAACTCAAGGAAGTCAAGAAACTCAAGGAAGTCAAGGAACTCGAAGAACTCAAGGAACTCGAGGAACTCAAGGAACTTGAGAAACTCAAGGAACTCAAGGAACTTAAGAGTTATATGATTGTAAAACTTGGTGATACCTGCGTTATATAATTGTAAAACTTGGTGATACCTTCGTTATATTGTTGATCGTTTAGAGTAACTGATAAATTAAATTAAACTTTGCATCACGTTGCTTATTCATAATTTATCCATGTGATAATGATTTCGATAGAAAATTTTAAATTCAGGATAAAATTAAAATGATATGTAAACAGTTAATTCATGATTTGTATTCAGTTGGAAGGAAATACATTGCTATGCTTTATTTTTTTCTCAAACTTTACCTTATGGGATTACAAAACTTTATATGTCATATTATGAAGATTAAATCTACTCGATTCCATGAGAAATTCAGATACAATACAGCAACAAGTTGGTATAACCATAAAATTTATCATCTAAGCACAGTAAAACTAACACAATTGCAAAACCGAGGAAAGTACAGTTTTAAAGCTTTTTGTATAACTACAAACCATGTGAAACTTAAACCACAGAAACCTTTTGAAATTGATCCCGCTCAGATTTTCAAATTTTCCCACCCATTCTTTCCAAATTTTCTTGCTCCTCAAAATCAATCCCGAAGCAAAGAAGACATGTATTTTAAACATATTTTTCACTTTGTCCCAATTATTTCACGACGACATGCTTGATTTGTGGTGGATGCCAAGTGCGGGATACCGACCTGTTGTCCTCGCGGAGGAAAAATCATTAATGGATTGATTTGCAATTGGGTAGTAAAAGTGACTTGTTTCCAAAGATAGGGAGGGATAGGGGTCGGGAGCCAAAGTATCGAACCGATTTTGATACTTTACTAGGGAGAAAATAATTCACCTGCGTAAATTTTGAGGTAAGTAATTGATAGTTTCGCGTTTTATGTGCAGATTTTGATAATTTTCTGGTTTTATGTGTAGAATGATGGCTTCCATTTTTGTCAACCATGGGTCTTCGGTGTCCAGGAAGAAGTTACAATGTTAAGGAAGCGTGTCGATGAGATGGCTGCAGAGATTGTTGAGCTTAAGGATAAGCTTACCCGTTTATGGCATGTGTCGGTGCTTTGTAATATCGTTCTTTCTACAATTGATGGTTGTTGGTTTTTGCTTTGTTTATGGATGGATGGATGTAACTCGTAATATCTTTTGATTTGAATGACTATATCTGATTTTTAACGAAGTTTCACCTACTTTACGCATTCAAGAATTACTCTAGTTTCAATAAATAACTTTAATTTCACTAAATTACACAAATACGAAAGTGAAATTTTGTATAAGTTTCACCTGATTATACTATAGTTTCACCAAATTACACCAATACGAAAGTGAAATTTTGTAAGAGTTTCACCTGATTATACTCTAGTTTCACTAAATTACTCTGATTTTTGCATTAACGAATTACTCTAGTTTCACTAAATTACACAAATACGAAATTGAAATTTGGTATAAGTTTCACCTGATTATACTATAGTTTCACCAAATTACACTAATAAAAAAATGAAATTCCGTAAGAGTTTCACCTAATTATACTCTAGTTTCACCAAATTACACAAATACGAAAGTGAAATTTTGAAAGAGTTTCACCTGATTATACTCTAGTTTCACTAACTTACTCTGATTTTCGCATTAACGAATTACTCTAGTTTCACGAAGTAATACGACGTTGAAGGTAAAACGAAGTTGCAAGTTAAGTAATACATAGGGTAAGTCTTGAACAAACATGAATTACTTATCACATTATCTAAACACCATAGGGGATTTCACACCTACTTCCCCTTACCTCTCTTGCTGGATTTTTTCTGGGTACACTACAAGAAATATGGGCATTAGTAGCAGTTCACAGTAGCACGAATTCACCAACTGCTACTAAAATTCGTTAAATCCGAGCCCATTTTTTTCGTAGCACTAATCGCTTGCGAGGGAAATATTTCATTAAGCGGGAACAAAAAATAGACTATTATAGCTGTAAAATATTTTGGCTCCAAAACACTTAGTATTTTTTTCTTTATTTCCGCCATAGGTTCATCAACATGCAAACTTGTTGAGCATAGAATCTCTCTGAAATTCACCCAGATCTTCCTGCCTCACGCTTTCTCGACTTCTCCGGTCCGATTCTTGATGAAACCCAGAATCAATTTGTGTCTTTTTGAACCCTAATTCATTTCTTCGATTTTGATTTCCCTTGGTTTTTTATTTGTTTGATTTGTTTCCAGCTTGAACCATTTCGATTTCGTTTGAACTGCTACAATTATCTTTTTGTTATTTGTATACCTCGATTTCTCTGTTTCGATGTCATGAGCAGTGAACTATGATTGTTTTGGTGTTGAAGACAAATTGATTTGTGGTTCTAGTTAGTTCTCTTATTCTTAGTGTGTAAGAGCTTGTAGATCTTCGTTTGGTTCTTGTGAATGAGCAAAGAGTTACAATTTTCTGTTTCTTATTTTATACCTCGATTTCTTTGTTCGATGTCATGAGCAGTGAACTGTGATTCTTTTGGCTTTGAAGACGAATTGATTTGTGGTTCTAGTTTTGTTGTAGTTTGTTTGGTGCTGCTACTTGTGAATGACAAACTGTTTGTTTGGTGTTTAGAGATTCTTATGTGTTTGTTTGTTTGTTTCTGGTTACGAGATAGAACATTGAAATGGTTGAAAAGTCATGGGCTCATCTTAACAGGTAAAGATTGACAATATCTTCATAATGGTTTATTGGAAGATTTAAATGAGTTTCTTGTTGCTAATGTTTTATGATTTTTTCATTTGTCTTAACCGTAGAGCTGATCCTGGTTATGAGAGAGGTGCTTGGGAGTTTGTGAAGTCTGTTGGTGAATCGTTTGGGGAATCTGAGTTGGTCATTTGTCCATGTATTGACTTTCGCAATGTTGATCGTCACTCAGCAACTGTTGTTGTTGATCATCTTGTAAGAAGGGGAATGGATTTGAGTTACAGGATGCGGGATGATTGGTTTCATCATGGAGATGAGATATCAGGAACCGACTCTAGAAGCAAATCAAGTGAATGGAACAGAGAGATTTTAGAGTTATACCAAGCAGCTGAGTTTCTTGATGAAGAGCTTTTGAAGCAGAGTGACTTAGGTGAGGTTGCTGACGGTGAAGATAAGAAAGAAGATGAGTTTCTTGCAAAGTTAGCCGATGCAGAAACACCTTTGTATCCAAATTGTGCAAAGTACAACAAGCTCTCAGCGATTGTTTCACTCTTTAGGATAAAGACACAGGTGGTTGGTCTGATAGAAGCTTCGATCTGCTGCTTGAGACTTTGCCACTGATGCTACCCAAAGACAATGTCTTGCACACATCCTTGTACGAAGTGAAGAGGTTCCTGAGATCGTTTGATATGGGGTATGAGAAGATACATGCATGTGTGAATGACTGTTGTCTATTTAGAAAGGAGTTCCAGAAGCTTGATAAATGTCCAAAATGCAATGCTTCACGGTGGAAGATTAACAAGCGCACAGGTGATTTGAAGATGGGTATTCCACAAAAAGTGCTTAGGTATTTTCCTATAATTCCGCGTCTGAAGAGGATGTTCAGGTTAGAGGAAATAGCTAAGTACTTAAGGTGGCATTTTAGTAATAAGAGCACCGATGGGAAAAGCCGACATCCGGTAGATTCTGTAACTTGGGATCAAATGAATGCCAAATACCCGTTATTTGCAGCTGAAGAGAGGAATGTGTGGCTAGGACTCTCCACTGACGGGTTTAATCCGTTTGACATGAAGAATGTTAACTATAGTTCTTGGCCTGTTTTGCTAGTGAACTACAACATGGCTCCTGACAAGTGTATGAAGGAAGAGAACATCATGTTGTCATTGCTGATTCCAGGTCCAAACCAACCTGGAAACAATATAGATGTCTACTTAGAACCACTAATAGAGGATCTAAACCATCTGTGGGAGAAAGGAGAGATAACCTATGATGCATTCAGTCAGAATACATTCACGTTAAGAGCAATGCTTCTCTGGACCATTCAAGATTTTCCTGCATATGGGAATCTTGCAGGCTGCAAAGTAAAGGGGAAAATGGGTTGTCCTGTTTGTGGAAAACACACAGATAGTATGTGGTTGACTCATTGCAGGAAGCACGTATACATGTCCCATCGGAAAGGTCTACCTCCCACACATGCGTATAGAGTAAAGAAAGCATGGTTTGATGGTAAGGCTGAGCATGGGACAAAAGGAAGGATTCTGAGTGGGCAGAACATAAAGCAACTACTCAGAAATTACAAGAATGACTTCGGAAATGTGAAAATAACTGGAAGGAAGAGAAAGACTAGTGAGCATGTTGCTTCTGAATCCAATACGGATGATGAATTAAGTGAGTCAGAAGAAGAGGAAGATATAGTAGATGAGGAGGAGTTATCTAGATGGAAGAAGAGGTCAATCTTTTTCAAATTGCCTTATTGGGAGGTATATTACTAACTTAATTTTATACCCCTTTCTCCCAATTGTTTTAGCGATCTTTGACATTGTCTCCTCTTATCTGTGTTTGCTATGTCTAGGATCTTCCCGTGAGACACAATATAGACGTGATGCACGTGGAAAGAAATGTTGCTGCAAGCCTTGTTGCAACTTTGTTGCATTGTGGTAAATCCAAAGATGGTTTGAACGCTCGAAAAGATCTGGAACAGCTTGGAATTAGGAAGGATTTGCATCCTCAACCCCGTGGAAAGAGAACATACCTTCCTCCAGCTCCTTGGTCTTTGTCCAGTAAAGAGAAGAAAGTATTCTGCAAGCGTCTATCAGAGTTCAGAGGTCCGGATGGCTACTGCTCTAATATATGAAGGTGTGTTAAGGTTGAAGAATCAAAGATTTTAGGTTTGGAATCACATGATTACCATGTTTTGATGCAACAGCTTCTTCCGGTTGCAAGTAGAGGTATTAACTTCTTGTCTTTTTATTTTGGATGTTAAAGAACTAGGTGTCCTGAATCTGATGTACAATGTTTCTTTGTCTACAGGTTTATTACCAACGGGTGATAATATCTATTGGACGTCTATGTGCAATCTTCAATCATCTCTGTCAGCGAGTGATTGATAGAGAGACAATTTCAGTAATGGAAACTGAAATTTTGGAAACTCTCTGCATGTTTGAAAGGTTTTTCCCTCCAAGCTTTTTCGATATAATGGTTCATTTAACAGTACATCTAGGTAGGGAAGCTCGTTTATGTGGACCAGTACATTTCCGGTGGATGTATTCATTTGAAAGGTACAAATTTTAACTTACTAGTTGTTATATTATGCAGTCAATGATCATACCTGTAACCTTTATCTTACACAGGTACATGAAAGTGCTGAAAGACTTTGTAAGAAACCCTGCAAGACCAGAAGGGTGTATTGCTGAAGCGTATCTCGCTGAGGAATGTATGAGATTCTGCAGTCACTTCTTGAAGAAGACAACAAGTGTTGAGGAGAAAGTTGATAGAAATACTGAGTTCGAGAGCAGCTCTATTCTGGAGGGACGTCCAATATCCGCAGCTACTAATTGTGTTCTTTCTGAGAAGGATAAAAATATTGTCCATCTAGCTATTATTCAGAATATGGCAATCGTGGAACCTTATGTGGAGTAAGTCTATCTTTGTAATACACTTGAAGCATGCATCTACAACACCTCCAGGACACTAGTGAAAGATGTAAACGTGATGCAACATTCTTATGGAGCACTCATACTAAGTATTTTGCGTCTTGGCTAAAAGACCAGGCAAGTTCATAATTTAAGCTTCAAGTTTGTACTAGAAAAGTGTGTAATACGGATTCTATGTTGTTGTAGATACCTATTACTTCAGACCATCACGATGAAACACTGAAGTGGTTGGCCTACGGACCTCGTGCAAGCTCAAGGTCTTACACAGGTTACATTGTAAATGGTTTGAGGTTTCACACTGATTCAGTGGACAAGCAAACTCAGAACAGTGGGGTTCTATATGAGGCAACAACATTGTGTCGAGCTAGCGCAAAAGACACTTCTCAGATGGTTGACTTGGTATCCTACTACGGCAGAGTAGAGCAGATTTTGCTGATTGATTACAATACTTTCTACATCCCTGTATTCCGCTGTCAATGGGCAAATATAGGTAATGGAGTAAAGGAAGAAGATGGCTTCACACTTATCAACCTCAAGCAAAGCCAACTCTCATATGCTAGCGATCCATACATCCTTGCCTCTCAAGCGAAGCAAATTATTTATTCAAGAGTAGATGAGACATCAAGTTGGCATGTAGTTATGAGAGGTCCTACAAGGAGATATAGTGAAGATGCTGAAGATGGGAATGCAGATGTTGGTCCACTGCCAGCATCAGTCGCTATGGATGCTGATGATTTGGTTGATGAGTCTAGAAATGCCAACGTGATTGTGAAGGGATATATGTTTGAAAGGAATTTATAATGATATTGTCTCAGACTTGCTTTAATGATAATGTTTTTTGCTTTCCATTTGAATGTGTGTTGTTTCTGAGTCTTGTTTGATTTGTCTTCTTGCTTTGAATGTGTGTGCGTTTTTAGTGTGTTTTTTAGTGTGTTTTGCCTTTGAATAATGATTGTTGACTAACACTAAACAACTATCTTCTCTGTTTCAGGTGAACTAAAATGGGTAATCTTCAGAACAGGCGTCGAAAGAGGCCAAGACAGACCAATAAGAAAGGGGAAAAGAGCAAGCGTGGTAAGAAAGAGTTGGAAGTTGAGGAAGTTGAGTTCGTGGAAACAATATTCAGTAATGAAGCTGCAGTAATGGAGGAAGAATTGGTCAATGAAACAAACGAAGCTTCAGTAATGGAGGACGAATTGATGAAGGAAACACACGAAGATGAAGAAATGGAGGAAGATGAGATCAAGGAAACACAAGAAGATGAAGAAACAGAAGAAAAAGGAGTGGTCAATGAAACCAATGACGAATCTGAAAAGAAGGACAGTGACATGGACAAGGAATAGGAAGAAGAACTGCAGAACCAGACGCATGCAGAGTATGAAGAGCATGAATTTGAAGAGTTGGAGACAGAAATGCCAAAAGAAAAACAGAACATGAACACTCAGACTGATACAAGTACTGCAGGAAAGAGTATACGACGTCGAGGACCAACTAAGATGAAACACATTGCCAAGGATCCGTTTGAAAGGGAGCATGTTGACTTCACAGATTTGGGAGAACCTTGTGGTCCCAGGTCAGTCTTGTTATCCTCCTATTTGGGTCCGTTAGTTCGTGAGCATGTTCCTGTGGTATTCGAGAATTGGAAAAAAGTTAGTGCCGATATCAAAACAGTTATGTGGAAATCTGTTCAGGTAATTGCAATCTACTTTTACAACTAATATAAATTTATACTTGTGATTGACTGGAGTCAAAATCATGAATACAGACAAGGTTTGACTTGGATGAAGAGTTTAAAAAGGCTGTAGTGTTAAAGCAAATGGGATGTTTGTGGAGAGCATCCAAATCACGATTGGTAAGATCTGTCAAGGAAGCTACAACAATTGAAGGTAGGATGGATCTGCGCCCAAAGAATGTATGTCCAGCAGATTGGCGTAAATTTGTCAGAGAGAAGACTAGTAACGCCTTTAAGGTAATGACTTATTTGTACTTAGGATATGTGTTTTACTGTCTTGGTAATTTGACACATCATATGTTCTCATACTTAGGTTATCAGTGACTCATATAAAGAAAGAAGACAGAAGCAAATTCCTCACACTTGTGGGCGTAAATGAATGGTTAGATTGAGAGAAGATTTGGTCAAAAATAGTGAAGAACCAGATCAGGTGTCGAGGCTAAGAGTTTGGGTAAAATCACGTACCAAGAAAGATGGTACGCCTGTCAATGTGAATGCTGCAGAAAAGATTGTAAGTTACTTATCTTTTACCTTGGTGATAATACATTTGTGCTTTGTGTTAATGGTTTTTGTTATGTGTATCCAGAGAAAGGCATCAGAGATAGAACTTGAGGGTCGTCATGATTCAAGTTCAACGAATCCAAAGGATGATGTACTTTCTCAGGTGTTGGGACCTGATAATCCTGGCCGGTTGAGGGTAATGGGTAGAGGTATCAGCATGACTAAATTGAATTGCTTGCAAATCAAGAACAGCTGTATGGCTGCAATGGAAGAAAAACAAAAGAGTTTGCAGAAACAAGTTCACGATTTAGAGCAGGCCCTTGGTAGAATGACTAATGAGGTTAGTCTGCGAATTAACTAACTCTATTTAGACAGTGTAGATAATGCTAATAAACTTCTTTCTCTTACGACAGATACAAGAACCTGATGTAGGTGAAAATTTGCATAACAGGGTATGCAATGACTTCCTCTATATTTATCTAACTCAAGATTTATGTTTACGAATTGATTTGTGATTTTTTGTTATCTCGTTGTAGAGTGTAAATTCCAGATCACTTCCAAAATGTTATTTGATTGACTGGTCTCCTTCTGAAAACGCTACGAAAGGGATATAATAGCGTTTTCAGTGTGCTAGCAAAGCCGATATTTCTTGTAGTGGTACCTGTCTTCTTGACGGTACATGCCTTCTTCTGGGTACTTGCCTTCTTGATGGTACCTGACTTTTTGATGGTACCTGCCTTCTTCTGAGAACCTGCTTTCTTCTAGGAATCTACCTTCTTCTAGGAACCTGCCTTCTTCTTGGCACTTTCTTTCTGCTCGGAACTTATCTTCTGACGGATTCCCTTCTGACTGTGTCTTGTCACAATGGGATTCCTCACATTTTTGTTTTTTTTTGTTTTGCTTTTTTTGCAAGACCTCCTTCTTAGTTTTTCTCTTAGCCTGCACATCCCCACTTTTCTTTTCCTTCTCACCAACCATATCCTCATCCTTAAAACCACCATCTTCTTCCAGGTTATCATCATCCTTCGAACCACCATCTTCTTCTTCTTCCAGGTCATCATCCTTGGAACCACCATCTTCTTCTTCTTTTTTGAGGTCATCTTCCTTGGTATCACCATCTTCTTCATCCATGTCATTATCCTTAGAATAATCACCATTTTCCTCATCATTACCTCCAACATGAAGAATTTGCATTTGCTTAGCAATTTCGAGAACACCACAGCATTGGTCCCATCGAGAAATCTCTTCGTAAGCCTCCTCGCTTCTTTTTCTAGAGGAGTTAGCCGGTTACCCAATGAATTGACTTTTTGGTTAATTTCCTTCAAACCATCTCGGAATGCATTCATAAGCCGACCTTTGCGCTCTTTTAAATCTTCAACTCCAGGAGCCTCCACCGATTCTGATGCTCCAATAGCAGGAATGGTTGGAGCTTCAACCAGATCTGGAGCAGGAGGTGGAGATGAACGGTTACGAGCAGCCACATCGATGTTGAACTGTTCTTCAAAGAAAACTTGTTTCCTCTCTTCTTGTATTATCTTGATCCAACGATCAACTGCTGCATCATCGTCGTCATCAGCCAATAAGCGTCTTTATCCATCCTTATTCTTTCCAGAAGTTCCTTCTTAGCCTCTGTTGCTACCAATATATCCTCAATATCCTGTGGCTGCAAATAATACAAACTAATTTTCTCCTTAATTCGAATACACATATAACATAAATTACCTTAGTTTCACCAAGTTGCCCGTTCATTGCATTCACACTGTATACCTTCGTTCCACCTTTGCATTTGTACTGCATCTTACACATCCGCAGGCAATCATCGTGTGTATTTTTCAAAGTTTCTTGGAAATGGTTCTCAATCTTTGAATTGCCTCAAAGGCCAACAACTACACACAACAAACAACATCATTACCATCAAATTAACATAATTATTATCCTAAGAAAAAGAACAGCTAGAGAATACCTCCAAAGGAACACGAAAGCTTGTAAATACCCAACTTATCGGCACGTCCCCTTTGCCCTTCTCTAAGAAGCTAAATACATCATTCGAATGCATACCGCCCCCAAGGGAACTTTAAGCACGCATCGAGGTCATCAATAATAGTCAGGAAGAAATGTCCACATGTGATGCTCCCTCTCCAGTCGTTCGACCTCCAACGAGGATGCTGGCTAAGAAGTACAGAACGACCATCTTCTGACGATCCAGACTTGGCTTTCCTTTCATTTCCAACATCTACTTCTCCACCTCAACGTATGTAACCCTTTTCCCTTCAAAATACATGTTCATGAAGGGTGTACCACCCAACCTCTCATAGTTCGGCGGATACTCATGGAAGTATAGTCCAGAGATAAGTCTGAATTCTCTGAGAGAGTATCGGATTGGAACGCCATTAAAAATAAACCATAACTCATTCTTCTTCGCTGTTGAAGCTGAACACAAAACAAGAATCCACATTTCCATCCACTTCTGCTTTCGGTTTTTATATGGAAGAAATGTTGGAACTGTGGATGATCTACGAACCCGTCCACCTCCTTATGTTTCATGATCCTTTGTATATTTGTTAGCGCCGAGTCGGTGTAACATTTTCATGAAGGCTTAACACCCTTATGATATGGGTTTGAAGTAAAGAGAAACTTAAGCGGTCGCATGGCTCCATCATCTCCGACCTGTACTGAAGTGAAAATCGGATCACGTACAAAATAAACTTCAAGTTTTTCTAACTTTCTCAAACGTTGTCAATTGATACAGTTGAAGTTCAACTTAGTTTTATAAAGTTTTTCATACATTACTTTTTTCTCAATATTACGCTTCGTCCAAATTTCACTTTGTTTTACACTGTTATACTATCTTAAAGTAATGAATAAAATGGAAATAAAACCTATCTCTGCATGCGTCTCAGTTTGATGTTGTCGAGCTTCTTCGGTGCCCCCCCTTCTCTTCAACTTCTTCGTCATTTCGTCCGGACTCCAATTGAACTCATTCTCCGAGTTCCTTGTCTTCTTCTCCGACTACCTTTTCTTTTTCTCCCGATTCCTTTTCTTCCTCCCTGAGTTCCTTGTCTTCTTCTCCCGATTCCTTTTCTTCCTCCTCCCCGAGTTCTTTTTCTTTTTCACCGGCTTCCTTCTCTTCCTCTTTATCACTTGATTTTTCATCTGCATCTAGGGGAGGTTCCTCGGTTTCTGGTTCGACAGATTTGTCGATGGTGCTTGCGTTTACGACCTCATCCCCGGTTACTTCTCCGCTTTCACATGTAACCACAGTGGTTTCTTATACTACACTACTAGCCCCGTCTTCTTTCGTCTTCGGATCGACTCGGTTCAACATTATAAGGGTTTTGATTCTTTTTGCGCTAGCGAGTGAGTTTGGAGTTGGGCTATGAAAAGATTTTGAACCCAAAATCAGGAGAATGAGGGGAAAGAACGGCCGAGAGAGAAGGAGTGAGAGACAGTGAAACCGACCCAGTGAAACCTTCGAAACCTTTCCCTTATTACTGTGGAAACGTATTCAAAAATTAAAACTTGTTCTGGAATTAGGGATCCGAGTTTTGTGGGTCGGTCTTGGATTCTTGGGTTCGGGTTTGGATAGTCCTAAGTAGGATTGTAATTATCCAATTTTCTCTTGGTTTCGTTGTCTTTTAATAATTTTTGCTATTTAAATAATATTTTAATTAATTCACTTTTCGGACAAGAGTATCTGAGAATAGAATTTTTCGGGCAGGAGCATTTGATTCTTAAAACATAAGGCTTTTTTAAGATGCCCTCATGTTTAAAAGTATTTACAATTCTCTGCTACTGAGTTATTTTAGGCTATGCTTTTATTTAAATGTTTTTTTTCTTTTTTGGTAATTCATATTAAACCATCTCCTAATTAAATGAGCTATTTTTCCACTTCTTTTGATATTTTAACATGTGTAATTATATTTTAAATATATCTTTCGTTTCATGTTTATATGAATTAAAATATTTATCAAATATTTTAGGTGTCCTTCTCTATTAAAAATATTACAGCTATCTCATTTGATAGTAATATTTTGTGCGATTTTTAATGAGAAATAAGAAATATTCATATACAAATTTTATAGATGGTTATTTCTTTTATAAATTTAAATTAGTTAGTATTTATTTTTAATTAAATATAATATTATTTACGATTTTTATTATTAAATAATATTAAACCAATAAATATTTATATTTTGAATAAAAAGAAATTAAAAGATATTGTTAAAATGTGATATTAGAAAAGTAGTTAAGAATATATTTGTGATATCTTATTTTGAAAATATTTAAATATGATGTTAAGATTATGTGTTTATTTAATAATGAATAAGTTTGTTGTATTCAAATAATAAAAATTAAATAAATGAAATGGTCCACCTTATACTACTTGTGAGTAGATAAATATTTTATTGGTATTAATAGTATTGATTTACATTTTTTGTGTATGAGTTTATGTATCGTGAAGTTTTAATGGTCAAAATATATGAAAATAATTTATACAAATGTTTTATTTCTCGACATGAAAGTTTAATGTTACTATATGTTAGTAAAATAATTAAACTAAACTGATTGTTCCTTATATTTAGGAATTTATTTGTAAAAATTAGGAAAAAAATAATTGCTTAAATTTAGGCTAAGTTATAACTTGAAAGGCATAGATATGTAAATAAGTTTTAAGCCTTAAGGTTAATTTTAAATTGAACTTTTGTTTTAATAGTTTAGATTATTAATGATATATATTAATATGATTTCCAAAAGATTATGTATCTGTGATAGACATATTATCCAGAAATTTAACAAATAGCTAACATAAATAATTTTTATACCTATCTAAAATTTGTTACATAATTCTATCGGTCTTTTTTTCTATATCATCTTGAGTGTGTTTGGGAGAATTAGAAAAATGTTTATCCTTCTAATATATGTTTTTTTAATTCCAAAGTTTTAGGTATGTATAATTATAATATCATCAGTAAGTGGTATCATTTTAACTTCTAATTAATTTTCTATTTTCTCATACGCTCTAAATATATTTGAGGTTTTCTGAAGTTTATTTCATACCTTAGCATTTTAAAAACTGAATACTATAAAAGTAAATATTCAGTAGATATTCATTAACTTTTATTTATAAATTAAAATGTTAAATTAAGATATTAAAAATTATTAATATATATTTAAGTTCATAAAAATTAAAATAATAATACTTATATCATTTGTTGTATAAATGATCGAGTTACAACTAATATTTTACAACTGCAGTTTCTATCGTTTTTTCATTAAATAAACAAAATTATCATTAAGCGATAGAATGAAGAAATTTTTAACAGATTCACTTATAAAGTTAAAAATGAACTTTCTCTAATGCAAAACGGGTTTCATTATTTAAATTACTAAGAATTTACAATAGTGTCATTATTGTTTTACAACTACTATTTAATTTTATATAACAAATTATGAAACTATAATTTAGACATGTGAAGTCTGATATTTGCAAATAATTTTGTCGAATAAATTTACAAAAAAATATTTAATGAAAGATAAAATCCTTTAAAAATACAATACCAAAAAATGATATTATAAAATATTTTGAGGTTAAAAACAAGAATGAATATTTTAGTAAGAGGAGTATTAAAACACAGATAAGAAAACTAATGAGAAACTTAATCATGAAAATATTATTCAAATAAAAAAAAATCAAACTCAGATTGAAACGAAAAAACTAAAACTAAAACCAAAACCATACAAATTTTTTGAAAAACCTAAACAGTTACTATATCTCAAACCCGAAAACCAAAACTAAAATCAGAACCGCACCGATAACCAAATAAGTATCCAAATATTCAAAATATAATAAAAATATTAATTATCATAATATATAATATAGTTTATATATTATAGTATACAAACCTCTTAATTACCTAAACTATTTAGATTTTTGGAGTTAATTCGATTTTTCAAAGTTTTTTGAGTTTTATGGCTTTAAAATTACTCAAACTCAAACTATTTATAATTCGGTTCTATTTCAGGTTTTACAAAAGAAAATATAAATGCAAATCGAATCTGACATTACTCGAACTGAACTGATCTGGAAAATGTTTGGTTTTTACACGGGGCCTAAACACTGAAACCCGAATAACGCGTTGTTTTTTTAGAAGATAGCAATGAAGTTTTGCACAAATAAAGAAAAAAAGCGACAAAATATATCTTGCTTTGAAGTGTTGGAACGGATAACCCTGTCGCGAAAGAAGGGAGACGAATAAGAGGTTTTATAATTTTGTATGTAGTTCTTATGATCTTTGTGTGTATGTGTCTAATATATGTCTATATATATGTTTGTGTCATGCATGTCTTAAGATTACATATATATTATTTTGTATGTCATGCATGTCTTGGGATTACATGTATATTGTTTTAAAGATTAAGTAAGTTAAAACAAATCTTCTTAGAATAATATTCAAAGTAAAAGTTAATCTCATATAAATGGTATAGTATGGTTTTGTGTAGTTGTATTTTACAATTTTGTTATTTAATTAAAACTTTTAGTGATTTGGTCAAATGGCATAAAGATTTGTAAATGTTCTTTCACCCTCGTAATTTCTTTTTAAAATGGTAAGTTTTTTTCTGAAAAGTGGAAGAAGCAAATCTCACAAAATTGAAGTCCTGTTTTGTTCTGTAAACCCAAAATTAAGCTTAATTACGCCAAATAAAAGCAAAAATAAAATGCTCACAGAAAGTACAATAAAATAAAGCCAAAGAATATTTATCATGAGATTTTAATACACACTAGACTTTGATCAGTGTAATCAGATGGGTGTTTGATTTCATTTATATATAGATTTCTATCATTAGTGGTATATATTTTAATTTAATCATATATTTAAACATTTATATAACTATTTCAAATACAATAATTTATAGGTTATATGTCATAATTAATCAATTGTTTCAAACCGTTACATGTATTTTTTTACTTCTTATTATATATTTATTTTATTGAGTTTGTATTTGCTGATTAAACGGAAAAAATATGTATGAAACAACATAATTAAAAATTAATTTATATTTAATTTATGCTAAATTCTTATTTGCTCTTCAAAACTCTGGATTTCTTTTTAGCAATTTTTATGTTTATTCATTTTAGATAATATATTATTATATATAAAAGTTTAAGATATGTTAATTTGTATGCATGTATTATAGTTTAGTATTTAAATGCATTTTCCAAAATGTTATGTTATTTTAACATAAATAAATATATATATATATATATATAATATTATATTAAGTTAATATAATTTTATCATATGTTTAGTATAATAATTATTTAATATTATGAATTATGATTATAAAGTAAATAAAAATTTAATATATTTTTATTTTTTTTAAAGATAATTGAATATATATTAAAGAATAACAATATTTTTATTAATTACGAAATTAGTGAAAAGATTTACATAAAATTTTAAAATTAAGATCTTCTTTAAATATTTTGCAAAAAATTGTTAGAAATTTTAAATATATATATAATATTTAAATATTTAAAATGAAAAGATATAAAAAGATATTATAATTAAAGTAAGTAGTGAAAATATTTACATAAAATTTTAAAAGTTGAGATCTTGTTTAAACCTTTCTAAACAAATTTGTTAACAATTTTAAATAATATATATAAACATTTAAAATGAAAAGATATCAAAAGATATTATAATTAAATTAGTTACACAGATTTTATATTATTAGTCTTAAGGAAATATATATAAATTTCTAAGGGAAGTTCCAACTATAAAAAATCACACATTAAATAAATCATGATTTCTATTTAAATATAATAGAATAATAGGCTTAGCTAGCTTTGAATAAAGTATTTTGTACACTTAAAATGTTCAAATTTGACTACCTACCATCATTGAAATAGTATTGGAAGAGTTTAAGCTTGTTAGACAAGAGCCTTTAGGCAATCTAAAATGTTTACTTTTAGCAATCTAATTTGAATTTTATTGTAAGATTTAAACCTTTAGGCAAGCAGTTGTTGCCATCTTGCTATTTTTTTGCACAAGAGTGAGACTTCAGTTTTTTCTACTCCTAAGGTTAAATGGACTAGTATGTCTCATGGACAAAAGACCTTGCTTAAACCCACGTAATGAGATGATTTTACTAATAACACCATACCTAAACTTCAACATTGATAACTTTAAGTTTCAACGTTACATATTTACTATTCGATGTCAGCAATATATGTTCAATTAATTCTAACATTTTTGCCTATAGAATACGATTAACCAACAAACATTTTGTTTTTAGTTAGAAAAGCAATCTTTTCTTAAATTTAATAGAGTTTGTTTCATTGTAGTTTTCCTTTTCTTGATATTCTTGTAAACTTTGATATGATTTATAACAAAGTTCGGTAGAAAAAAACAAGCTAAAATTTATGACCACCCAATTATTTTTTTTTTCTTGAGGATCATTTAAGGATAATTGTTTAATTTGGAGAATCACTGAAATATTTAGAAAAATTAATGTTATAGATAACATTGTAAAGCAATTTATAACATAATATAATTATGAGAAAAGCCAGTTTTTCTTCTAATTCTAACCATCACTTTAATGGATGAATTCATGTATATAATGTAGTCATTTATCATTATTCCACCATAAATTGGATATATAAATGCCACGAAGTTTGTGCTTATACACATCTATACAAGTATCATAAATGTGTGTGTTATAATTCAACTACCTTCCAAGTTAGTTCATAAACCGAAACTTACTGACTTATTCACATTTTTATTGTACACGGTGCATGCATTTATTCACA
The DNA here is from genome assembly GCA_932364175.1 of Eruca vesicaria subsp. sativa. Lineage (NCBI taxonomy): Eukaryota > Viridiplantae > Streptophyta > Magnoliopsida > Brassicales > Brassicaceae > Eruca > Eruca vesicaria. The sequence goes on from CAKOAT010099711.1 coordinate 65,363, forward strand.
CATGACACATGTATATGATGTATGGTAATAATATATGTCACATCATAACATTTTTATTCGTGGTCTCTCGCACACTTCTCTTCTCATCTCATTTTATATATATATATATATACACCTGTACACCACCACTCGACTATCCTTCTTCTCTGACTATTAACTGAAATGGTTCTCCAATCACTTCATTAAACTCGATCATCGTCGTGTTCTCCTCCTTCTTCTTCATCACAATCATCGTTATCTTTAGTTACATTCATAAGTATGGTGTCTGCACAGTTAAAGCTTATTCGGAAGATTGTGGGTACAATAGGTATATTTTCCGATTATTCACATTTACAAACCTTTTTCCTTTAACAACTTTCATTAGCCTACCACTTGCTTCTAATATGTTGATATTTTCAATTCATATGTTCAAATTTGCAGGAAATGTCATCGCACTATGTTTGTTTCTATCACCAACGTAAGATTTCTTTATATTATTTGAATAAAACTTCTGAAACAAAGAACATTCTTTAAACAATTATTTGTATTTGATTTTCTTAAAGGAAATGAATATTTCAAAAATTCAAGATATGATTTATCTTGAAAGATCTGAGTTATGTTCATCACTTTTTAATTATTATTTTTTTTTTGGTAACCAGAGTAGTAAAGTTGATACTATTCTGACAATACAAATGTTTTTGCCAACATTTTTATAAAAATAAAGAAAGTGAATATATTATATTTTCTTCCAGAAAGATACAGGTATTCTAGTTAGTAATGATTTAAATAGGTAATATCATAAAAATGAAAAACAATTCCTCGAAAAAAAGATAATAATAATAATAATAATAACAATAATAATAATAATAAGTGATAAAAATTAAAATGATTATACTTAAAATGATTCAGGCCAACTTTTAGAAAGATCGTGAAAAAGAAGTCAGTGGAGGAATACTCACCCATACCGTATTTAGCCACTCTAATAAACTGTCTCGTTTGGGTTCTCTATGGACTCCCTATGGTGCATCCGGACAGCACGCTGGTCGTTACAATCAACGGTGCAGGCGTCCTAATCGAAGTTGTGTTCATAACCATCTTTTTCGTTTTCAGTGGCCGCCCAAAACAGAGATTGGTAATAGCCGCTGTTTTAGCGGGTGAAACGCTCTTTGTGGCTATTCTCGCAGTCCTGGTCTTCACTTTACAACACACTATCACAGAACGTACGATGAGCGTTGGAATCATATGTTGCGTTTTCAACGTGATGATGTATGCTTCTCCATTATCTGTTATGGTATGTTTTTGTTAATAATTATTATTTATCAGAATTATATTTCCTTGCTAATTATTTTTTTCCATTTTAGAGTTTCAATATTTAATGATGCATTTATCACTTGTGTCTCTTCTAAGTACTTGCAACTAATTTATTTTTGCAAAATAATTACACCGAAAAATATGAAGAAAATGGTAATAAGAACGAAAAGCGTGGAGTTCATGCCGTTTTGGCTGTCGTTGGCTGCGTTTCTAAACGCGGGTGTTTGGACAGTTTATGCACTCATGCCTTTGGATCCGTTCATAGCTGTGAGTTTTTCATTCTTTTTCATCGAAGTTTGATGATTCACCTATAGAACTAGATTTCATATTTATTTAAAGAGAAAATACTGAACCCAAATAATTAATATGACAAAAAATACAATAAATGAGAATTATATTTCGTTCCTAGGAGATAAAAGTTTTTTATTTGTCAAAGGAGATAAAAATTATTAATTTGATTTTAAACATTTTTGGTTCAGATACCAAATGGAATTGGATGTGTATTTGGGCTGGCTCAATTAATATTGTACGCTACATACTACAGTTCCACCAAAAGAATGATGGCAGAAAGACAACCGATGATAGGCTTATCCAGTGCGGTTGTTCATACTGGATCTGAGAAAGTTGCACAACAATCAGCTTAGCGGTGTATCTACTCAAACTATTCACCGTCCGATTATCATGCTTTTATTTCTAGTCTTCGTTTAAGTAATTTCGATCCGTTATTTGATGAGCAATGTACTATGGAGTGTGCAATGTTCAAACTTTAAAGATTGTGCGGACTCAAATAAAAATTAAAAATCATCTTAGCATGGGCAGTTATTTAAGAAGCAATTTCTCTATTATAGTTTCTACTATTTGTTATTAAATTATTTATCAATCATGCTATGTATCAGTATTGAACTCAGCATATTTTAAATTTGTGTAAGTTATATACACTCTCGGCCTAAGCGGTCTTAGCATCTAGTTCAAAGGTTCCGTCTTGGACTGTGGGGTGAAATGGAGCAAAGAATTTTGAAGATTAGTAGACTACAAAACAATGTTGCTTGCTTAGGCCTTTCGACTTTGAACTTTGGAGAGACTTGCTTTTAGTTTTGTTTCACATCTCAGCTGATGTAAGACCATGCACGGTAACTTCCCAGCTGATTTTCTTGGTTGACAATTTACAAAGTTGAGATGGTAAAATTTTATCGTCACAAAACTGGATTCTTCTCAAATCAATATGTATTTGAGGCTACATGCAGTTTGGAAAAAAACAGAGCTTGGGGCCAAATTCAAGCCATTTCCAAATTGTAATAACCGATCTTTTTCCATCTTCATGTCCATTTCTCAACATAGAGTAATGAATCTCATAATTTCAACTCATTATAGCATCTTGTCCCCACTCCATTTAATCAAAATGGAGTGCAAAATAGATTACTGAACAAAAAATAAGAATTTTTTTAGGACTTTTTGCAGAATTGACCTGAAACTTGAAGTCAACCACAAAACTAACCTCTTTTTTTTGGAACTTTATTTTGCCCAATTCACCCCACAAGTTCATATAATTCACGAAAATGCCATCATTTTGTTTTTTTTTGACATATTTACTCTCTCACCCTCATTATCTTCAAGTAATTACAAGATTGCCATTGTCATCAATACTCCAACAACCATGAACAACCAATTTTGAAGCTCTTAATGCCTCCAAATTCCATTTACCCTTCTTCTTTCTCTATTCTCATGAACTAAAGAACACATTACAACACATATCTCTCACTTTCTCTCCACAATGAGCTAAAAAAACCCCAAGATTTTGATTCTACATTTTTTAGGGTTCATATAGTCAAAGAAATTAAAGATTCAGGGTGGATTACCTTCGTTTGAGATCCTGAGTGCTTGATTCTACATTTTCTAGGGTTCATATAGTCAAAGAAAGTGCTCTCACCAATTGAAGGTATGAAATCGAGTTTTTTTTTTGCGATCTGTTCGTCCAGACGACTGAAATTTCAGTCGTCTGCTTTCGTCCAGTCAACGCAGAAGTTATTTTTGCAATTGACTTTGCAATTTGTTTCCAGAGACGACTGAAATTTCAGTCGTCTACTTTATTTTGGCTACAAAAATATATCTTAAGAATCTAGACGACTGATATTTCAGTCGTCGTAGGTTAGTTTTGCATTTGACTAGAAAATTTCAGAATTTTGACTTTCTAGGACGACTGAAATTTCAGTCGTCTGCGAAAAAACTGAAATATCAATATTTTATTGGAACGCACGACTTACAATAGGTTAGTTTTGCAATTGCGAAAAAAACTTTAACTTTCAGGACGACTTACAATTCAGTCGTCCGCCAGACGACTTACAATTCAGTCGTCCAGGATTTTATTCCGAGATTCTGGTCAAACCTCGTAAATCCTAGACGACTGAATTGTAAGTCGTCCCAGGGACGACTGAAATTTCAGTCGTCTAGATTTTTTAAAATATTGAAGTTTGTTTTTGCAATTGCAAAACTAACCTACGACGACTGAAATGTAAGTCGTCCAATTTCAATAAAATATTGATATTTCATTTTTTTCGCAGACGACTGAAATGTAAGTCGTCCTAAAAAGTCAAACTTCTGAAATATTATAGTCAAATGCAAAACTAACCTTCGACGACTGAAATTTCAGTCGTCTGGATTTTTTTTATCAAACATACCCAGACGACTGATATTTCAGTCGTCCCAACTAACTGATTTCAAAGTCAATTGCAAAAATAACCTCTGCGTTGACCAGACGACTGAATGTTTAGTCGTCTGGACGACTTACATTTCAGTCGTCTGCTTCGACTCTCTAATAAACTTTCGTTTTCTTTCTTCTATGTCTGCTAATGTGTTTTATTTTTACTATCTCAGATGATGCATCAGTTACGTGCAGTGTATGGAGAATGGTTGTTGGAAGATGGTTGTTGGAATTTTGTGGTTGATCGTTTCAAAGGAGCAAGATTGTTTTTATTGAATGAAGATTCAACACATGCTGAACTTGTGGCAATGGCTTAAGAAGATTATAACCTGGACATGAGCACAGTCACTGTGGAGATTAGCTACTCATTACCAGCTCCAGACCTTCCTCCTATTCATGTTACAAGTGATAGACAAGTTTGAAACTTAATCGAGATAACCAAAACGCAAGAAGTACGTCTTTGTGTATCAAGCTTTTGCAAGATGAGAACGGTTTTAGAGGAAAGGGATGAAGCTGAGGATGCAGGTGATGAAGCTGATGTGGGGGATGAAGATCAGGAGGGGGATGTAGCTGAGGATCATGATAGGGAGGAGGATGCTGACATCCCTGTTGTCGCTGAAGATTTTTATGATCATGAGGATTACAGTCAATTTGGAAAGGTTAAAGACGAGGATGAGGAAGAAGATGATGAAATTTGTTTTGAAGATTACGGAGAGGCATATGGCTATGAGGGAAAAGGATCATATGCAGAAAGAATCTATGTAAACCAGAGTTTTACTAGCAAGGATGCACTGCTTTCAGAGTTGCGGTTGAGCGCGGTGAGGCGCAGGTTCTCCTTCAGAGTTTACAAGTCAACAAAAATTCTCTTTGTGGCAACATGTCGGGTTAGTGGTTGTCAATGGAAGATCAGAGCAAGTGTGAAACATGGGACTAAGACGTTTTGGGTAACCAAGTATTTGAAAACTCATACATGTTCCACCAGAGACAGAATCGCTGGGCGGAAACACTCTACTCCGAAGTACATTGGTCGACTCTTCATAGATCGTGTTGGAATCATTGATNTCGCTTTTGGAGCTTCTATCAGAGGTTTTAAGTATCAGAGAAGGGTCATTGTGGTGGATGGGACTCACCTAAGTGGAAAGTATGAGGGTACTATGTTGGTTGCAGCCGCACAAGACGGTAATTTTCAGATATATCCATTGGCTTTTGGGATCGTAGATTCTGAAAATGATGAATCTTGGGAATGGTTTTTCACAAATTTAGCGAGTTGTGTATCTGCTGAGCATCCTCTGGTGATAGTCTCTGACAGGCACACAAGCATTATAAGTGCATGTGAGAAGGTGTTTTCTTGGGCAACACGAGGAATATGCTATTATCACCTTCAAGAGAATATTGTCAAAAAGTATAAAGGGAAGCATCTTTTGTACTTGGTGAAAGGTGTTGCTTATGCTCATACACTTTACGACTTTGATCGGTACATGGCTGAGATACATAGTGCAAATCCGGATCTTCATGAGTATCTGGTGGATGCCGATGTGAGCCTATGGTCAAGGGTTCATTTTCACGAAGACAGGTACAACTTAAAAACGAGCAATATCGCTGAATCAATTAATTCCGCACTGAAGCGAGCAAGAGGATTTCCTATTCAGTTCTTGTTGGAGTTCATAAGGGAGAAGATAGGAAGATGGTATTGGAAAAGGAGAGGAGATGCGTTGAGTCTTACAACTCAACATAGTCGAGGTGTTGAACACTTGCTTGCTGTTCGCGAGGAGATCGCAGATACTCTGAGAGTCCAACAAATTGATGGATGGAAGTTCTTTGTGAAAGGTGGCCATAAAGACTGCAATGTTGATCTAGAGCTTTCCAAGTGTGATTGTGGTGTCTATCAAGTTGAGAAAATCCCTTGTTGTCATACTATAGCAGCTGGAACAGCAGCTGGTTCTCATATCTCCACACTTGTATCTCCGGTATATTCAAAGCATACTTTGTTCGCAGGATATTCAGAGAATATATATCCTTGTGTTGGACAACAAATTGAGGCACGCACATGCTTTCCTCCGGAAATAAAGCGTGGTCCAGGGAGACAGAAGAAATCACGATGGCAATCATGGTTGGAGCTATCCATGATGAGAGTACACAAACCCCGGAAGCAACACAAGGTTTATAGGTGCTCAGGATGCAAAGAAACGGGCCATAAGCGTCCACAATGTAAGAAACCGGTTGAATAGCCTTAGAGTAAGTCATCCAGACGACCTTCGATTCAGTCGTCCAGAAAAAAGACTTCACAGACGACTTAAAGTTAAGTCGTCTAAAAGTCGTCCAGAAAAAAGACTTCACAGATGACTTTCAGACGACTTAGTTGGATGTTATTTATGTCCTTATTTATGTCTTTATTTTGTTTTTATTTATGTCTTTAGACGAAGATGGATGTTATTTATGTCCTTATTTATGTCCTTATTTATGTCTTTAGTACTCTCTGGATGTTATTTATGTCTTTATTTATGTCTTTAGACGACCTTTTTTTGCTCCTTACCTTATACAAGTCGTCCAGACGACCTTCGATTCAGTCGTCCAGACGAACTTCGATTCAGTCGTCCAGAAAAAAGACTTCACAGACGACTTAAATTTAAGTCGTCTGAAAGTCGTCCAGAAAAAAGACTTCACAGACGACTTAAAGTTAAGTCGTCTGAAAGTCGTCCAGAAAAAAGACTTCATAGACGACTTAGTTGGATGTTATTTATGTCCTTATTTATGTCCTTATTTATGTCTTTATTTATGTTTTTATTTATGTCTTTAGACAAAGATGGATGTTATTTATGTCCTTATTTATGTCTTTAGTACTCTCTGGATGTTATTTATGTCTTTATTTATGTCTTTAAACGACCTTTTTTTGCTCCTTACCTTATACAGTCGTCCAGACGACCTCCGATTCAGTCGTCCAGACGACCTTCGATTCAGTCGTCCAAAAAAAATACTTCACAGACGACTTAAAGTTAAGTCGTCTGAAAGTCGTCCTGAAAAAAAACTTCACAGACGACTTAAAGTTAAGTCGTCTGAAAGTCGTCCAGAAAAAAGACTTCACAGACGACTTAAAGTTAAGTCGTCTGAAAGTCGTCCAGAAAAAAGACTTCACAGACGACTTTCAAACGACTTAGTTGGATGTTATTTATGTCCTTATTTATGTCTTTATTTATGTTTTTATTTATGTCTTTAGACGAAGATGGATGTTATTTATGTCCAGACGACCTTATTTTCAGTCGTCCAGAAGACCTTAGTACACAAAAATTTTGATTATCATCCGAAAACACAAGTCAAACATTACTTTACATTATCATCCGAAACACAAGTCACAAAAGATTCATAATAGGTTCAAATTCAAATACAACAGTACACAAAAGATTCAAGTACAAAGACAATAGTACACAAAAGCATCAACCTCTTCTTTCGTCATACGTTCCCAATTTCTTATCATTATCTTTGTTTTCCCATTCATGGATCAAATTCAGCTCTTCATATATATCCACCGCCATCTTCTCCCTGATAAACTTCTCGTTTCTAGAACAAAGCGCTTTGGGAAAGTTCATCCCAAGAGCATGACACTCAATGTACTTCAGAGCGAAGGGGCCACAATCACCACTTCGGCACTGAGGTATTCCAGTTGATAGTCTCTGATAGATGTATGGCTCCAATGTGTATCGTGTCTTTTGTTCGTCAGTCACAGAGCACTCACATAGCAGATAAGGGACCATGTAAATAAAAGGTTCCATTACCTCATCGAGTTCAACGGGTGAAATATGCCTGATAATGCTGTCCCAGACGACAATGTGCCTATTAGGGATTGATATCCATATAGCAATCCAATGGTGTCATTGAAGTTCACAGGTGCATAGATATCATCCTCATCCGCCCCCCAAACCTTCATAGATTGGCAAAAAGAAGGTACCTCGCCTGAATGATAATTCCACGCCCCACCAGGGAGTTTTCTTGCTAAACTGTTGACATCTCCGATGTCGTTCTTAAATTCATGGTACTCCGCCCTCCACTGCCGAGCGAACACATGATCAAGAAAGCACATTCTCGAGTTCCTGAACCAATCTGGATGGTCTTGGTACTGTTGCCTCAGTAAATTGATAAAAGCATCCATTTGCTGCAAATAAAACAATACAAGTCAGATAATAGCATAAAGTTAAGTCGTCTGAAAGTCGTCCAGAGAAAAAGACTTCACAGACGACTTAAAGTTAAGTCGTCTGAAAGTCGTCCAGAAAGAAGACTTCACAGACGACTTAAAGTTAAGTCGTCTGCAAGTCGTCCAGAAAGAAGACTTCACAGACGACTTAAAGTTAAGTCGTCTGAAAGTCGTCCAGAAAAAGACTTCACAGAAGACTTAAAGTTAAGTCGTCTGAAAGTCGTCCAGAAAAAGACTTCAAAGACGACTTCCAGACGACTTTCAGACGACTTAGTTGGAGTTACTTATAAGTAAGAAAATAGAAGACTTACATGGTCGGTGAACCATTCTAATCAGTCTAAGTCGTCTGAAAGTCGTCCAGAAAAAAAAATTCACAGACGACTTAAAGTTAAGTCGTCTGAAAGTCGTCCAGAAAAAAGACTTCACAGACGACTTTTAGACGACTTAGTTGGAGTTACTTATAAGTAAGAAAATAAAAGACTTACATGGTCGGTGAACCATTCTAAGGGGGTTCGGATGACATGATAAAACCGACTTGGACATTTTCGTGGTTTTTTGTCCAGAGGCCGTTTATATGCCCTGAAACACAAAAATAATCAATCATTTTTTTTCCAGAGGCAGTTTATAGGATATTAAAGCGACTTACGGATCAGTTTGGAGCCATGTAGTGAGTTCATCCGACTTCTTCTTGTCAACTTCAGCAAAAGGATCATAACCTTTGCCAACAATTTTGTTTGGAATGATCTGTTTGACAGTGCTGTTTCCCTTGAAAGGAGTTTGTTGAGTGGGAGCAAGTTTCCGATCTCGCTCACTTTTTGCACGGAGTTTCACCTTGTATGCTTCCTTCTTTGTCTGCCTCCTAGCTTCCGCTTGCNTCCGATCTCGCTCACTTTTTGCACGGAGTTTCACCTTGTATGCTTCCTTCTTTGTCTGCCTCCTAGCTTCCGCTTGCTCTAAATCTTCGGCAGTGGGTACTTGTTTGTCCAAAACGAGAAGACTGGCTTCACCACTCGGGTCCTCTACATTTTCCTTCACCACCAGCTCTTTCGAGGGAGTATGACTCTTTTCTTTCGCTCCATTCACACTTTCACTCTGCAATGTCGATATACAAAATGTGTTTTAAAAACAGCACACAAGAAACAAAGTCACAAAGGAAATTCACACATTTTTAAAAATCCATGCACATTTGAAACAAACCACAAAGGTTCCGAAGCAAAGGATACAATGGTTAAAAACTCTACACACAAGCCTATTTTGTCCTCTTCTTAACACGTTGCATAGTGATTCTGGTACTAACCACGGGTTTTTCTGGATTTGCTGAAGTACTACCCACCATCTTCTCCAAAGCTCCCACCCTAGACCCCACCAACTGTATATCCCTAAGGCACCTATCAAACCCATCCTTCATGGCATCAGATATGTCCTTCAAGGCTTTTTGAAGATGCTTTTTCGTAAAGGACAATTAACTACCCTCTGCAGTCGCCTCAGCTTCAACATGCGACTCTTTACGAGCTTTCTTCCAAGGTTTGCTACTCTCCTCCTTCACACCACTCTCCTCCTTCACACCACTCTCAAGCTTCACACCAATCTTCTGAGTACCGGTGACTTGCCAGCAGTCCATGGTCCACTTCCATCCAGGAACAAACATGGCTTTAATTATGTTGTCCGCGGCAGGGTCATCTCTGTCTCCGTCCCATTTTGGAAACATGTCTTCAAGGTCCTTTCGAAAAAAGTTGTTCACGTCTCTCTGCAGTAAATAAAACATATAAACTTAGGTATTTGACGGATTAGGATGGACGACTTAAAGTTAAGTCGTCTGAAAGTCGTCTAACAAAAAACTTCTCAGCCGACTTAACTTTAAGTCGTCTGAGAAGTTTTTTGTTAGACGACTTAGACGTCGTTCAGACGACTTAACTTTAAGTCGTCTGAAAGTCGTCCGGGAGTGATTGTTGGACAATTTTCAGACGACTTAACTTTAAGTAGTCTGTGAAGTCTTTTTTTCTGGACGAATTTCAGACGACTTAACTTTAAGTAGTCTGAAAGTCGTCCGGGAGTGAAGTTAAGTACATGTCTGCTGATGGCGTCCTTGAAACATCTGCGTTGTCCTTGGCCACCCTTGTAAGCAAGCAACGGTAGAGACGGTCTGCTTGATACAGGAGAGCCATAATTGGCACACAATTCTGGCATAGCTTCGTACGCCCATACCTGGAGAGCCTGTACAAACCCATCAACAGTGTAACATGTTTGCGTCAAGTCTTTTGCCTTCAAAGAATCAATTAGAACCTTGAACGCCACTCTTCCCCATGGGTAATTCTCAAATCTTTCCAAGTCCATGACTAGCCTTGCAAAACTAGCCCGTGTAGGAGAAGAGAACTTTCTGGCTTCAATGTATCCTGCGTAGATGGCAAGGTATCCCATCCGCATTCGATCATCCCAAGACCACCCGTCACACTTGGTAAATGTTGTTCTTAACTGTTCAATGCTTGGCCCAGCATGGAGATCAACACCCATCTTCTCCCAGAAAGCAGTCATCTCCTGAGAAATCTCACACCTTGGATTTTCCAAATTCGGGATGTAGTCGCAGTTCAGACCTGTGAGGTTTTCAAACTCTAGAATTGAAAACCTCAAAGGTTCTGGTCCGGCAAGAGTCCAGAGCTCAAACTTCTTCTTGATGTCCAGCTGGAAGGAGAGAATAAANGTCATCTCCTGAGAAATCTCACACCTTGGATTTTCCAAATTCGGGATGTAGTCGCAGTTCAGACCTGTGAGGTTTTCAAACTCTAGAATTGAAAACCTCAAAGGTTCTGGTCCGGCAAGAGTCCAGAGCTCAAACTTCTTCTTGATGTCCAGCTGGAAGGAGAGAATAAAATGTACAAGCCTTGAAGTCCAACCAAAGCCAAGCTCCTTGAACTTGATGAATATTCCCAACTTTGACGCTTTCAGATCCTCATATTCCTCAGGTATGAGATTATCAGATAGAGCTTCAAACAACTTCTTGTCATCAGAATGATACGAAATGCTCCTCAGTGCAGGGGGCTCTTCTCCTAATGTAAACAACCTGGGCGGCAGTTCTGATATATCCATTTTAAGGCCTGCAAACAATCACAAACAACCATCTCAACCACAATGGTAGCACACTATTCTAAATATTATAGAAGACTAGCAGACGGCTTCCAGGAAGTGAGATAACTACTCAGACGACTTCCAGGAAGTCGTCTGAGTAGTCTTCTCACTTCCTGAAAGCCTTCTACAAAGTCTTACTCTCTGGACGACTTACATGTAAGTCGTCCAGAGAGTAAGACTTCGTAAAAGGCTTCCAAGAAGTGAGAAGACTACTCAGACGACTTCCTGGAAGTCTTCTACAGAGTCTTACTCTATGGACGACTTACATGTAAGTCGTCCAAAGAGTAAGACTTCGTAGAAGGCTTCCAGGAAGTGAGAAGACTACTCAGACGACTTCCTGGAAGTCTTCTACAGATTCTTACTCTCTGGACGACTTACATGTAAGTCGTCCAGAGAGTAAGACTTCGTAGAAGGCTTCCAGAAAGTGAGAAGACTACTCAAACGAAATTCTGGAAGTCTTCTACAGAGTCTTACTCTCTGGATGACTTACATGTAAGTCGTCCAGAGAGTAAGACTTCGTAGAAGGCTTCCAGGAAGTGAGAAGACTACTATGACGACTTACAGTCGGAGAAGATTTCGTTGGAGAAGATGTGGTCCCTAGCGGTTACAGATATGCATATCGAAGGGAAAAGAAGAGTCAAGACTACAATTTTTAGGGTTTTCCGGTGGCTAAACGCCTTAAAACATAAGATATAACATACCGGCGGCGGAGGAAAGGGCTACGAAATTTCAGATCTGAAAAAAGGAAGCGGATGGTCAGTTTAAACTACGAAAATACTCTAAGGCATGAAAGAAAAACGAGATTCGTCGAAATCGGAGAGATTACCGGCGAAAACGGAGAGATTCGTCGAAATCGGAGAGATTCGTCGAAATCGCCTTTACAATCGTCCTTGGAGAGAAACGGCGCTGGGGTTTTGGAAAATTGTGAAAAAGTGAAAAAAATAACTTTTATATGTCCGGTAAAAATCCGGTTAGGTTAAAACGTAAAATGTTAAAATTAACGCTTCGGTACAATTAGACGACTGAAATTTCAGTTGTCTGGGAAATAATTTAAAGCAGACGACTGAAATTTCAGTCGTGTGGGAAATAATTTAAAGCCGACGACTGAAATTTCAGTCGTCTGGGAAATAATTGTTGAAATGAAGAACAGAATGACCAGAAGAAGAAGCTGGTTCATGATCCAAGTATTGATAAAGATAAATAAAGAAGACAAGAAGAAGAAGCAATCTGGTTGAAGATAAAATCTGGATAGAGAAAACTTGACTTACAAGGAAATGTGAAGGCTGTGACCTAGCCTGACTTGCAAGGCAAGGACATAAGTTGAAGCTTACCTTGTGACTGTTTCCAAGCACCAGAAATCATACTCTACACGTGCATATGTCAAGGGAAAAGATCTGGTTTGAATTGAAGCAAGAAAGATCACATGTGTTGCATAAGAAGAAGGACTGACCTGTCACTATCACACCAAGCTGTGTGTGCCTCTTCCTCCAGTCACTTTCTCACCATTCTGGACGTGCCCAGCCTGTCCCAGCCAGCCTGCCCCTTCTGATTTCCCCACAA
>CAKOAT010099711.1:78231-92279 GCA_932364175.1 Eruca vesicaria subsp. sativa
GCTTTTCAAAATCTAACCCTAAGATTACATACAATACTACAACATATGTTTGCCAAACCCTTAAACCAAAGAATATCATGATTCACTACTTCCACTCATCTATGCTGAAAACAAATCAACTTTATCATTTCTTAATTTATATCACTTATAAATGTTTATAATTACATGTTTTTAATTTTTCACTCATCAAAATATTTTTACAGAATTTATAAATTATTTTTAAGATTCAATCGTCCAGACAACTAACATTTCAGTCGTCCAGACGACTGAAAAGTAACTCAGCCCGACCAAGACAACTAACTGGGGTTATATTCGTAAAAATGTCTTCTGTTTTTTTGTTTGGTCATAGAGCACTATACTGTAATTTCATAGCCCTTTTAGGTTAGATTTGCATTTGATTCAAGTTGGGGTCTAATATTGGGGTTAAAACCAAATTGTGAGTTAGTTTTGGCAAAAAGCCCATTTTTTTATTTATGAAATAATGTTTTGATTTTTAGTTTATTACTCCATTTAAATGGAGTACAATTTTTTTTTTTATTATTCAATTTTGGAGTAAAATATGGAGTGGAGATGAAGATGCCCTAACATGCACATTATGACCATTAGCAAAAATGATATATTTCTAGAAGCATGTGGAATATTATGAATTAGACTATATCATATATCATATGATGAGAGGCACCAGAATAAACAAGAATTGATTTGTGAGATAATAGAGAGACAATGCTTTTGATGAGATACTCAAGAGCAGATTTCCTAATCAGATAATCTTCAGCAGCAGAAGCCGACATAGCCTTTCTAACATCTTTCCTCTTTGAAGGTTTTAGATGTGGATTAAGAATCCATCACTTTTCCTTAGTGTGACCCTTTTTGCAGTGCTTACACACCCTTTGATATAATGTTTTGTTGGGAAGAGCTAAATCTATTTTCTAGCCAAACAAACCAGTATAACCTTCTTCTTTTTGAATCTGCATACATACCTTATTCAATTTTGTTAGATTGCAGGATGTGCGAATCAAGCCACTGAACGATTTGTTGAGAGAAAATAGGAGTCCAAAAACTTGGTCTTGTTCACGTTTGTCATTGAGAGTCACATGATCTGTTGTTGGAGGAAGAAGAATCTCCAGTTTATCCCATAAATCTATATACTCACCATAATGTTTAGAAAACAAGTTCGCCCCTTGCTGGAGAGAATTCAGCGCATTCTTGACTTCATAGTTAGGACTCAAATTTGATGTATTTCTGTAGACCACTTTTAGAGTGTCCTATAAATCCTTTGATGTTTGAGAATATGAGTAAGCAGTAAGGATTAAATGCTCAAGAGAGATTTGGATGACAGACATCACCATTTGATCTCCTTGAAATCATTTCGACTCTTCAAGGCTCTAGGTTTTGGATGATTCAGATTCTTTAGAGAGAATGTCATCTGCTACACCTTTATCCTTGTCGAGGTTTTATGCAGAGATATCTTGGATGCCAGTAATATGATTCCATGGACCACGGCTGCATAAAAAGTCTTAGTGATTCTTGGCCAAAGTAAATAGTTATCTCCTTTAAGAGTAACTCTAATGATTTGTGTAGAGTTTTCCATATTCAGAAAGAATCAAAGAGAATGAAAAAACGAAATATGAAGAATATAAATAAAAAAAAATATGGATTTATAGCTCTGATATCATGTAGAAATATGCAGAAGTAATAAGAGAATACAGAATAGAGAATAAAGAGGATATAACATAAAGAATCTGTATATTTTCTTAATCTGAATTGTACAAGATGATGCAAATATATACAAAGAGAAACTAGTTGTTAGGAACTAAATTGGAATCATGCATGAAGGAGAGAGAATGAGATTTATAATTTTGTCATGCATGAACTACATCAAAAAAATGTTACAATAATTAATTATGGGTGGCAAAAGAAGAGTTTTGCAGAATAAGTTCATAGAACACCAAAATGCAGAAGAAAAATCCTAAAGTGGGCACTTTGAACTTGTAAATAAATATTTTATCATTTCAACACAAAATCAATTAAAACGTAGGTACATTTGTATTATATTTAGGGGAGTAGACATACCAAACCTATTGGCTTAAATGTTGTGCCATTGCTTCAAAGCTTTTATAAGACAATCAAGTTTATAATCAATAGGAGGAGGTTGAACATACTTTCTAAAAGCAAGAATAAAATGAAACAAATGAAATCATTTTCTAGCTACTTACCAACAAATGAGTTGCAGCTTTGGAATTAGTTTTAGATTGGACGTTCATCTAACTTAATATGGTATTATAGCCCATTCATACAGTCCAACCCGATCCACATCAATCTAACCAAAAGTTAGCCCATCGATCCTTGCCCAAACATTCTGAAAATGACACTCAACTAGTCATTATCTTGAGGTAGAGTATTAGAGACTAAATCTCGCACATTGGTAGTTGGAATGGATCCTAAGTAATATATAAAATAGATGGATTAATCCACTTATCACCAATTTATTTTAGGTTAGAAATCCATCTAGAAAAACATGAACTAGTTGTTGATTTAAATATTTTTTTAATACAGAAGCAACTGACATGAAAGAGAAAGCATAAACCATGCCATCTGACACAACATTAATCAATACCAGTATACTCGAAAACCAGAAAAAGAAATATGTGTATAGTGTTTCTTGATGAATACAGTTCATCCAAACTATGGTAAACATCAATGTCTTGTAGAACATACAACTTGTGTATAATAAAGTACATTTAACTCATTCCAGATGAGAGATGTGTAACTTGTGTATAAAGTTTATATATTTAATTATTTCATCGATTTCATTCGAAACTCAATCAAATAGTTGACCTAAGTTAGCCATAGGAGCTAACCAAAGGGGTTCAACTTCGCTTACAAAATAGTTGCTTAATGTTCTAGCTCGTCCTTTTTAGCGAGGGAATCAGCTCTAACGTTCATCCTACAAGAAACTTAGGATACTTTGAACTCACTAAACTCATTCATCAGGTGCCGGACTGCATCCAACTGCGGTTCCAAATCCGGTTACACTGCATTGTCAAGAAATATTTTAACCAGCTGAGCCCAATCGGATTCAAAGAGAGCCGAGTGGAAAGCAATAAAACGTCCTGCATTGCCCATAATAGCGCTTCTGCTTCTGTGTGTAATAGCATCATTTTCTGAGGGCAGCCCTTTGTGCGTGTATGAAGTTTATTTAAAGTTGTCGTCTTGAAGCTCTATAATCACATTCACAATAAAAAAAAAGACAGAACTTTCTAAGATTTACTTTTTTTTTAATGATTTACTTATATTTACATATCTAAAGCAATGGATAGAAAATTATTTTATCACTTTAAGGGAACCTCTTTTAGTCATTTTCTTGCTCGAGAATTATTTTTATAACAAAAACTTGAAAATATGATGTTTGAGAAAATTGCCTTAAAAATAACTTTACATGTCTTTCAGTTTTAGAAAGAAAATAAATTAATATTTTTTATAAAGATAATTTTCCCAAATAACTATAAAATATGTTTTTTCATCAAAAGATCTCATAGGAAACTAATCAAAAGATGTTTCATTACAAATGTAAAAGACCCTTTTAGCTTTACTTTATCTATATTTTAATATACATAATTATTTAAATAAAAAATAAAAATAATCTTATTATTTTTAAATAATCCATTTTTAAATTCAAACTTTTTTTTTATTTTCTTGTCAAAATTTTATTTTGAAATCTGAAATACCTATTGAAACTATTTATTTTAAAATTTTAGTATTTACTTATTTATATATTTTTTTGGTCAAACTATATTTAAAATCCTAAACTCCAATTCTAAACGTAAATCTAAGTTTAGATTAGTTAGTTACAGGGGTATGAACATCTACTTATCTCTATTGGTTATTTTTACAAACTATATAGTTGTGATAAGAACTTTTTTTCAGATCATTATGGAGAATTTTTTTATTTTTTTACTAGGGTAAAACCGTCCTACGAACGGACGTGTAAATAAACTAATGGTAAAAAAATATTTCAATCTTTTAATTTCTTTTTACTAAATTTTATAAAATACAATTTTATCAATGCAATTTATAATGGTTTAACAACAATTTTAACTATGTAATTTACTATTCATTGTTTCCGACAACTATGTCAATATTATCCGACAACTATAGTTGTTCCTTTTTGTTTTCATACCTTTAAACAAAACAATGATTATTTTTATCCTATTTAATATGTACACAACACATTAATCTCAGATCTTGAAGATTATAAAAACAATTGAATAACCATACATAATGCATCTTGTGCTTTAGCATCAATTTGTTAGCAGAAATTGGATTAATTAAAATGATTTACAATTTTTTATACATACAAATCTTGAGTTAAGTGTTTTTCTATTCAAATTGGATGTTTGTAACTTTGAAGAAGTGTTGGCCATATATAGGTCAGTTACGTTTTGTAATCTCTTATATATTAAAATGGGAACATTTTTAAAAAATAACCTTACCTTCATGTGTGATTAACAAATTGTCATTCCTTAGGTGGCAACCTCACAATCATTCTCAGTCCATTTATAGAAATAAACATAATTTACTAGAGTATTTACAATTCAATGCCATTAAACATATGTTTTCTTATGATATAATGTTACATCATGTTATCAATAACCATTTATAAATAAACCTTTAAATTGTCGAAATACCTAAGTATACTGATTAATGAGATGTACATATAATTTCTAATATTATAAATCGCCCTATATATATATAGCTAAGTTTTGTAATTTTCTGTAGCATATATATAATTATATATATATATATATATATAGCTATGTTTCAACTATTTTTGACTAAGTTTTCCTTCAAACCGTTCATATTTACTATAAAAATTTGTTTATTTTAAAATAATATGTATATATATTATTTGGATGAGCTCCCTTAAAAAATTCATTATATTTACTAACAGTTATATTATAGTATAATATAATATGGTGTAAACATATGTTATCTATTCAAAAATTGGGTGAATATTAAAAATATATGATGTCATTGTTCACCTATGAATTGTAGTCATATATGGATTTTGAAAATATCATAATGATAGATATTATAACTATAAAATTTGAATATTTTGTTGTACGGATTTATAACATATATTGTTGATCCCATAAATATAATATAAATGGGCAAGCTAAAATTTAGGAAATGAATATAGCATCTCTTGCGCAAAAATCAATCTAAATTGATATTGGAAATATTAGTTAACTCCAAAATCATATAAAAAATCTATATTAACTCAAATAAAAATACACATCAAAACTTCACTAATATAAACTTATTATTGGCTCAACCACATGTTAACAGAATATGTAAATATAATCGCCATCAATATATTAATTTAATTAACTATGACAAAACTTGGTTTGATGACCTCAACCGTAATATAATGCAAAGGAAATCAATACGAACTCTCTATAGATTTAATTTGATTTCCAACCTCAACCATTATATGATGCAAATAAATAAATGGGGAATCGACCCTAAATTTTAAATAAATGGGGGTGGGGGGGGGAATTGATGTTGTTTTCGAATATCGTCAGACAATAATATTAGTTTCCTATATTAGCTTGATTCCTTTTTATAATTTATTATTTAACCACAATTATGCAATAAAATAAATTATTGGCAACTAATATATGAAATCGACATAATGCAATCTTTTTTGGTTAATACAGGAAAGTTACTATAAATTTATACACAATTTTCATGATCAATTAAAAATTATACACTAAATTCTACCATTAATCTCGCGATGGAATATTTGATTGATTCAATTCTTGTGGCATAAACCGTATGAGTTATGAATATATATATATCATACTCTATCTATTTCACTTTAGTTATCATTTTAAGTTTATATTTTTACAAGATAAAAACACAACTACCTACGTATATAGCTAACCACTTTTCAACCAATAAAAAAGAATATCATATAAATTAATAAATTTTGCTTTAAAATTATAAAACAACACTTTTTAAAATAAAAAATGTATTCTATAATAACATATAAATTGAAACGGAGGGAATACTAAACTTTAATCTAAGATAACACAATTTAGAAATTCTAAACTAAGAAAGAAAATAAGTGTCATGAATTTCATTTCTTACTTAAAGCCAAAGAAGCTTGTGTGGAAGGAAGGTTAAGATGAAAGTTATAAGACTTTGGAAGCATTACTTGGTTATTTGGAAAAGAGCATTGAAAGTTTTTTTATTTATTTCTTTATAATTTCTTCCTTTGATACTTTATTATTTTATTACACATGTTTTATTTTATCTTATATTTACAATTTTTATTAAGAAATCAATAAATTGATTGCCTATATTTCATTCTTTCTCAAATTATAATTTATTTTATATAAATTTTTGCTTACGCATATTTACTTCTATGAACTATATTTCAGTAAATCTAACCAATAACACAAGTTTTTAAAAAAATTTAAGTTTATCTTATATAAACATTTGTAATTTTGTTACATCTTTCACTATATAACATGTATTATTTATGATTATAACTCTTATATTTCAATATATATAGACTAAAAGTAATTATTTTTTAATCCATTCGCTCCGCGCATGACGCGGATTATCACATAGTTTAGTGTGTACACTACAAGAAAACTCGTCCATTACTTGGATGGGTTTTCCTCGTTATTTCCTAGTAAATGGCTTTTTACTAGGAAATAACCAGGAAACGCGTTTCCTCGAAACACGTTCATCGTAAAGCCATTTTCCTCGTAAGGTCCTAGCGAATTTACGAGGAAACGTTTCCTCGTAAAGACGTGGTAATATTTTCCTCGTAAGGTCCTCGTAAGCTTTCCTCGTAAGCTCGTAGTAAGTTTTTCCTCGTAAGATCGTAGTAATAGATTACGAGGAATTTACTAGAACTTGTTACGAGGACATTACTTGGAATCTTTTATGAGGATTTTGCTTGGAAATGTTTTTTTCCCTATTAAAAAAAATAATTACAAATAATTAATTTATTTAAAAAAAAAATCAAATTATAAATAAAAAATAAAAAAAAAATATTTTATAAATAAGTAAATAATATACAAAAAGTTTTTATATTCATAATATACAATTAAAAATAAAAATAAAACTACAGATGTTGGTCGTGAAATTGCTGAACGAACTGGTCGTCGTCCTGGCTCGGCAAATCCTCTCCATGGTTGGTTGCCGGCTGTGACTGTGATGGTGGATGCTGTTGGGTACTTGGAATCCCTGCACGTTCCCGTCTCTGACGCAACATCTCCTGCACATGCGGGTTTCCAACCGCCATAATGTCGAGGACATCGGTGAGAGAAGTCACATGCTCGGTGAGCGAAGTCACATGAGACTGCGTCGCCTGCAACTCCGAGCGCAGCTGAGCATTGTCATCGTGCTGCTCCTGATGATAAGACGATGTCGCTGCAGGGACATCGTTAACCGAGCCAATCCCGATGATACGCCCATTTTTCCTAGGGGCGACCTGGAAATAAAAATATTAATAACATTAAGAAATCAGCTGGGTCTGCTGAGTCAGCTGGGTCTGGCGTTCGTCAACTCGGGCAACAAGCTCGTTGTAGATCCGTTCGGAAGAAGGATCTACAAACTGCCCAACCTTGTTCCGGTGGGTCCTCTCGTAAAGGTCTTTCAGAGATGGAAGAACTCATGTCTCCTTAGCGTAAAATTAATTTATAAAATTAAATATTAATTTGGAATATTCAAATAAAATAAAAATTGAATTGTTATTAAAAATCATCTTACCATGTCTAGACAAACTCACCCATGAGGTTTTCGACCCGTGGTGTGAAGCACCTTCGTGTTGCCATGCTCGTCTTTGGTCATGCGGTTCCCGGAGTTTGTGTTGGAGGTTCTGACTGAGTCCGGCAACCCCCAATAGCTGATGAGGCCATCCCACACCGTGGTTGTGAGGCAATCGGGTTTCCCGGCCTCGTAACCATCCACCTGATTTAAAAAAAAATAGAATTAAAGTCAATATATATATAATATTTTTAAAACTATATATATATATTATAATTTATAAATCTATACCTCATAGTCGCCCTTCCAGTTGTAGACCATGTCGAGCAATCGTGCTCTTGTCTTGGCCTTAAACTCCTTCTTCACTCGCTGGTGAATCCCAATAGACCAACGATACTTTTGCTGTAACCAGAAAAAATAAAAGACGGATTAGTTCAATTATATTAAGAATTTTAAATAATTAAAAATAAATTAACGAATTAAACTTACAGCGAACGATTTGAACCACGTCTTTTTTGTGTGGATCGCCGTCATCTTCAAGTTTGGAACTGGATCGGGAAAGTATCCCTTGATACAGTCCGTGACGCTAGATCCGACACAATTGTCAAGACCAAACCTGGAAAGACACAAAATAAATCATTAATTAAATTAATTTCTAAATATTTTGTTAATTAAGAAATAAATTAAAAAACTTTTTAAAAGTTAAAACATACCATAATATTTTTTGGCCGTCCCGTCGGTAAGGATCTAACTCTGCCAGCCCTTCTCTGCCTAGAAGGGCCAAAATATCCTCCACCATGTACACCGCAAAGGGTGCGTTCGGCGGCACCTGCAAATCGGGATGAACCCCGACCGGTGGAGGAGGAGGAGGAGGAGGAGGAGGAGGAGGTGGTTGCCGGGACGCCGTAGAAGCTCTCTGAGTCTCGGGAATCGAAGATGAACCGGGAGCTGACGAAGATGAACCCGGAGCATCCTGACGCCCAAACATATCTCTGTAGCTTATCCCCTCGAGAGACGAAGTCCTCTTAGCAGCAGCCTTAGCAAGCTTGCTCTGTCTAGGCATCTATATTTTTTAAAAAAAAAATCAAAACATTAATTCCCGTATAATTTAAAAAAACAGTAACTAAAAGTAAACCAACCTAATCTAAATTACCTAAACTAACCACCTAATCTAAATTACCTAAACTAACCACCTAATCTAAATTCCCTAAACTAACCACCTAATCTAAATTCCCTAATCTAATAACCTAACTACGGATTAGAGAGAATCTTTAGAGGATTTAGAGAGAAGGTTACTAGCAAATGAGAAACCGGATTGCTCGAGTATATATAAGAAATTTTGTTTCGTCGTAAAGCCCTAGTAATGTTACTAGGACCTTACGAGGAAATAGCTATGCCCGTGTTTTTATTTCCTCGTAAGGTCCTCGTAATGGCTGTACTAGGTCTTTACGAGGAAAACCATTTACGAGGAAATAGCTATGCCCGCGTTTTTTTCCTCGTAAAGCCCTAGTAAGGCCTTACTAGAACATTACGAGGAAATTGCTATGCCCGTGTTTTCTATTACTAGGGCTTTACGAGGAAAGGGTTTATAAATCCCTAAACTCGAAACCCCAAACCCCAAACCACAACTTCGTTAACTTATAACCTCTTCTACAACCAAACTCCTAACCTCTTCTACACATAAACCCCAAACCCCAAATGCAAATTGATTTTGTGATTAAACAAACTTAAAACATATTTAATCCAAATTGATTTTGTGATTAAACAAACTTATAAACATACATAATTCATTCGGATACATTGTCGTAATTTGTTGAAACATCATCATTTTCTAAAAACTCGTCGTCTACACCTTCGTCCGTTGAGTGATCAGGAAGATCTTCGTATTGACGATTATGCGGATCAATGAGTAGGAACTCATCAATTTCTGCTTCAGCTTTCTCGATCTCATTGGTGTTTTCTTCTTGTAATGGTGGTTCTTCTCCAGCGATTATTCGTCCTCGAGGTGTAACTTTGATAACAGCTAACCAGTTTATTCCCGAGGTAGTAATCCAAGGGTATGGAATGAAGCAAACTTGATCTGCTTGGGAAGCTAATATCAAAGGCTCGAACTTGTTGTACCTACGAAAATAAAGATCAATACGTGAAAATTAATTAATATTGGAAACCTGGATATTAAAAAAAAAAAGAATTTGGTGTACCTTCGTCCACCGTTGACATCAACTACACCGTTCTTGTTAATCCGAACACCTCTGTTTACGACGGGGTCGTACCACTCACACTTGAAGATAACGCATTTGTGGGAGTCGATTTCACCCTACTGTCAAATAAATCGTAAATAAGGAAACTTCGGGAAAACCCTAAGTTTTCAGAGGAACCGGTTATCTGCGAGAACCGCACAACGAAAATAAGATAACGATAACTTAGAATTTAAATGAGAATAAACGAAAACAGAGAGCAAAGAGGTTCTTATTCCGAATCTGCGTAGAACTGGTACAAAAAGAATTGCCGAAAGCGTAAGAACTAGAAAACCCTAATTGAGACGCAGCTCGCTAACAGAAAAACGGAAATATTCCTAAATGCTAGTTTTGGTGGTGAGAGCTCTGAATTTCGNACGCAGCTCGCTAACAGAAAAACGGAAATATTCCTAAATGCTAGTTTTGGTGGTGAGAGCTCTGAATTTCGTGTGTGTGCTTCTGCCCTAGACCTCCTCTTTATATACTCCTCGTCTTGGCTATCCGATCTTTCCATTTCGCCCAGATTTGACTAAATCGGGAATTTTCCATTCTTCTCGATCCTTCCTTTTCTTCTGCAGAAATCTTCTATTTCTCTTCAACCTTCCTTTTATGTTTAAACTTGACTTTTATTTTCTTTCTGCGAGTAAACCGTCAAAACGTTATCAAATATGCGGGTTTGATTCCGTTGAAATCGCGAGATGGGTTTTCATCGCGTTTTAGGTCCTTCCGGGCCGTTTTGCGATAAAAACCGTTTTCCGACTTTTACGGGATCGTTTCCCGATCTGACGTCGTTTTTAAAAAATTTCTCGAGTTAATCGCAAAGTTTTATGATTTACTCGACTTTTTATTAAAAACACGTTTTTTACGACTTACTCGGCGTTTTTTATTAAAAGCGCGTTTTTTATGATTTCAACGAGAAATCTCGAATAAATCGTATAGTTTAGGCAATGTTCGGTGTTTCGTTTAACCGTTGCCGTTTTATACGATTTCCTCGAGTTCTTTCCTTTGAGTTTTATAAAACGATTCTAGAGTTTTATGAAACGATTCTCGAGTTTTATAAAACAATTCTCGAGTTTTATAAAACGATTCTTTGAGTTTTATAAAACGATTCTCGAGTTTTATAAAACGATTCTCGAGCTTTATAAAACGATTCTTCGAGTTTTATAAAACGATTCTCGAGTTTCATAAAACGATTCTTCGAGTTTTATAAAACGATTCTCGAATTTTATAAAACGATTCTCGAGTTTTATAAAACGATTCTTCGAGTTTTATAAAACGATTCTCGAGTTTCGATAAAACGATTCTCGAGCTTTATAAAACGATTCTCGAGTTTTATAAAACGATTTCTCGAGTTTTATAAAATGATTCTCGAGTTTTATAAAACGATTCTCGAGTTTTATAAAACGATTCTCGAGTTTTATAAAACGATTTTTCGAGTTTTATAAAACTATTCCTCGGATTTTATAAAACTGTTCTTTTTGTATTTTCGCGGGGAGTTTTGGCTATTAATTCCGTCGTACCGATTTTGACCCCAACAGTTAGCCCCCCAGCTCGCAAGAATCGTGAGCCTTTAGCATAAGGTTCTTGCGAGTGGTTAACCAGTTTTAGTTAAGTTAGGCGGAATTAATGGTCGGAAAGGTCCGTTGAAAGTGATCTTTCCACTCTCCAGGGAGCGGGAAGCGTTTAAGATTAGGGCCGCGCCTTGTGAAGGCTGCCT
Source organism: Eruca vesicaria subsp. sativa (assembly GCA_932364175.1). Taxonomy (NCBI): domain Eukaryota; kingdom Viridiplantae; phylum Streptophyta; class Magnoliopsida; order Brassicales; family Brassicaceae; genus Eruca; species Eruca vesicaria. The sequence continues at coordinate 89,971 of CAKOAT010099711.1, forward strand.
ACGTACCCTTTTGAGGGGATCAAGCCTTTCGTAGTTCGTTTCGGAGTTAAGGTTCGTANATCTTTCCACTCTCCAGGGAGCGGGAAGCGTTTAAGATTAGGGCCGCGCCTTGTGAAGGCTGCCTACGTACCCTTTTGAGGGGATCAAGCCTTTCGTAGTTCGTTTCGGAGTTAAGGTTCGTATGACCTTTTTCCCGGCAAGACCTTTACGGTCTAGTTATATGTTTATCGAGCACAATGATGTCGATGGCATCTTGACTTTTGCCGGCCTTGAGACTAGTCTCGTAGACCGTTTGATCTGGCCGAGCGTGGCCGTTATAGTTTTCGGACTGGCCGTGTGCGGCTCTGAGTCCCTGCCGCTTTTGCGGCTTTATTAAAAATCAGTTTGCGTTTTTTAAGAGCGTGCTTTTATTCGTATGAATGTAGCGGGAAGAATATGCTCCCGAGTTTTATAAAACGCGATAAAACGATTCTTCGAGTTTTATAAAACGATTCGTTTTATAAAACGATTCTTCGAGTTTTATAAAACGATTCTAGAGTTTTATGAAACGATTCTAGAGTTTTATGAAACGATTCTCGAGTTTTATAAAACAATTCTCGAGTTTTATAAAACGATTCGTTTTATAAAACGATTCTTCGAGTTTTATAAAACGATTCTAGAGTTTTATGAAACGATTCTCGAGTTTTATAAAACAATTCTCGAGTTTTATAAAACGATTCTTTGAGTTTTATAAAACGATTCTTTGAGTTTTATAAAACGATTCTCGAGTTTTATAAAACGATTCTCGAGCTTTATAAAACGATTCTTCGAGTTTTATAAAACGATTCTCGAGTTTCATAAAACGATTCTTCGAGTTTTATAAAACGATTCTCGAATTTTATAAAACGATTCTCGAGTTTTATAAAACGATTCGTCGAGTTTTATAAAACGATTCTCGAGTTTCATAAAACGATTCTCGAGCTTTATAAAACGATTCTCGAGTTTTATAAAATGATTCTTCGAGTTTTATAAAACGATTCTTCGAGTTTTATAAAACGATTCTCGAGTTTTATAAAACGATTCTTCGAGTTTTATAAAACGATTCTCGAGTTTTATAAAACGATTCTCGAGTTTTATAAAACGATTCTCGAGTATTAAAAAATGATTCTTCGAGTTTTATAAAACGATTCTCGAGTTTTATAAAACGATTCTCGAGTTTTATAAAACGATTCTCGAGTTTTATAAAACGATTCTCGAGTTTTATAAAACGATTCTCGAGTTTCATAAAACGATTCTCGAGTTTTATAAAACGATTCTTCGAGTTTTATAAAACGATTCTCGAGTTTTATAAAACGATTCTCGAGTTTTATAAAACGATTCTTCGAGTTTTAGAAAACGATTCTCGAATTTTATAAGACGATTCTCGAGTTTTATAAAACGATTTTTGCGGAAAGTAATGATCTCCCTTTTATAGAAGCTATCGCAGTCGTTGATTACGAGAGTACGGTTTTCGACACCAACAGTCGCGAGCGATTTGCAACCGGTTATTCGGATGCGGAAGCTGTTCAATGGGCACATGGTGATTATCGCGAATGTCGCGGGGTCGTTCATGGGTTATCCCTGACTCAGAATGAAAGGTATTCGTTTGCTAAGAAATCCCAAGTGCGATGGGAAGATTTGAATCGGGAAAAAGATACGCAGTCCGAATTTTTCGACCTTAAGGCGCGCATGTGGGATCAATGGAATCCCGTCGTGGTGTCGCCGGATTCGGTTGAAGTCGGTCCTGGAATTTCGGATGTAGATGGCGAAGTCGATCAACCTGGGTTTAATGACTTCGATGTTTGATGTTCTTAGTTTTTTTCGATTTTGTCGTTGTTTTTCCGGGACTAGCCGTTGGTGGCTTTGAATCCCTACCGCCGGGCGGTGTGTATTCGGATGTTTAATAAGAAAATATTTTCTAAGTATAAAACTCGTTTTTTTTTTATGTTAGATGTAGAGGGAAGAATACGAGTTGTCATCTCGTACCTAACTCTTAGGTGTAGATCGTCCGATTCGTTAACTCGGGAGATTTCGATTTTCGCGAGTGTTTAGATGTGGGCGAAGAGACATGCCTTTAGGATCTCGATTCATTCCTTGAGACGTTAGCGACCAGTGTGCTGGGTTTAGGGCAAGACCTAGGTTTACTTTCGGATTGGGGCTGTGCGATGACTAATCGGCTTTCGTTTTGCCCGTTGCGATTTTAACCTGATTCCATACCGATTTAGAATCCGCGATAGGTTCTCGGCTTATACGATTCGTCTGGTTGGAATCGAGCATCTCACCGGGAGACT
>CAKOAT010099711.1:95555-142667 GCA_932364175.1 Eruca vesicaria subsp. sativa
AATCAAGGATGTGGGAGATCGAGGCTCGGGATGGTCGGCTCGACGTACGGCGAGCTAGTTCAGCTTGGCTAGGTCGCCATATGGCGAACTAGGCGAAAAGAACCAGTGGGGCAAAGTCAGCACCTCTTAGTTCGCCCATTGGCGATCTAGCCGGGACAGGACTAGTTCGCCAATGGGCGAACTAGTTGAGTGTTTCTTAGTTCGCCGATGGGCGAACTAGTTGATTACTCCCTAGTTCGCCCATCGGCGAACTAAGCCGGGCCCGGCTTAGTTTGCCGATGGGCGAACTAGAGAGTGCTTCTTAGTTCGTCCATCGGCGAACTAAGCCGGGTCCGGCTTAGTTCGCCGATGGGCGAACTAGTTGCGACTAGTTCGCGTTTTACGGCTTTTTCGTTTTTTTGCGGTTTTGTAAAACGATTCTCGAGTTTTATAAAACGATCTTCGGATTTCATAAAACGACCTTCGATTTTTATAAAACGATCTTCGAGTTTTATAGATTGATCTTCGAGTTTTATAAAACGATTTCTCGAGTTTTATAAAACGATTTTTCGAGTTTTATAAAACGATTTCTCGAGTTTTATAAAACGATCTCTCGAGTTTTATAAAATGATTCTCGAGTTTTATAAAACGATTTCTCGAGTTTTATAAAACGATTCTCGAGTTTTATAAGATGATTCTCGAGTTTTATAAAACGATTCTCGAGTTTTACAAAACGATTTCTCGAGTTTCATAAAACGATTTCTCGAGTTTTATAAAACGATTCTCGAGTTTTATAAAACGATTCTCGAGTTTTATAAAATGATTTTTCGAGTTTTATAAAACGATTTCTCGAGTTTTGTAAAACGATTCTCGAGCTTTATAAAACGATTTCTCTAGTTTTATAAAACGATTTCTCGAGTTTTACAAAACGATTTCTCGAGTTTTATAAAACGATTCTCGAGTTTTATAAAACGATTCTCGAGTTTTATAAAACGATTTCTCGAGTTTTATAAAACGATTCTCGAGTTTTATAAAATGATTCTCGAGTTTTATAAAACGATTCTCGAGTTTTATAAAACGATTCTCAAGTTTTATAAAACGATTTTTCGAGTTTTATAAAACTATTCCTCGGGTTTTATAAAACTGTTCTTTTTGTATTTTCGCGGGGAGTTTTGGCTATTAATTCCGTCGTACTTATTTTGACCCCAACAGCATTTCAAACCCATATCCGGGAATTGAACTTCATAAATCTCCTGCAAGATCCCGTAAAAATATGTTTCGCCTTTCACACATATTCCATAATTACTTGTCGCCCGGTGTCTACCATAGTCATAGGTATGAAAAGTATAGCCTCGGGTGAAATACATCGACGATGTAGTGACTTTTGCAACTGGACCTTGAAGTAATTCGCGAAACCATGCGGGATACTTAGGATCGTCATAATCAACCTGCAAAAAAAATAATAATAATAATTAGACATTAGACTTACTTTGTGGTAATGTATGTATACAATTTAAGTAATAAATAAATACATGTTTCCTCAACCACTTGATAAAGTGTTGATCTTTCCTTTTGTCTAACTCAGTTGTCGATATACCAGGTATTGCTTCCTCGACTTGAGTCTCAAATTGACTGTAAAATCATATATGTTATGTTATATATTTAATATTGAAAAAAAAAAAAATATATATATATATATATATATATATATATATAAGTGTGTATGTTTATATATTTACCTTTCAAAATAAGCAATCAATGGATGCTCGCAATTAAGAAGAATATAAACGTGTGCACTATGGACGTCTTCATCACTCGACCACCAAACCTCTTTCAATTTCCCACCCAATTGCCCAATTTGACAAAACATGTCTGGAACATCGTCTTCCATATATGTCGGCACGACACCACCATCATCATATCTTCTTGGAGCTCGTTTCCTTGTACGTACTTTCGGTGCAAAGTAGTACGAAGTGAAATGTGATGTTTCTTCCGTCAAACTTCCCGCAACAATAGAACCTTCAACTCTTGCTAGGTTTTTGGTTTTTCCTTTCAAAGTTTTCATCGCCCTTTCATACTGATACATCCATCCATAATGCACGGGTCCACAAAGTAATGCCTCATACGGGAGGTGGACAACTAGGTGTTCCATGACGTCGAAAAAAGTTGGCGGGAATATTTTCTCCAAGTTGCAGATTAAGACGGGGATGTTTTCGTGAAGTTTTTGGACAACTTCCACTTTAAGAGTGCGGGTGATCAGATCCCTAAAAAAATGCTCCAATTCCTTATATATATACGAAAACAAATTTTATCCACATTAGTATATATATATATATATATATATAAATAAATTAATCATGTCATCGTATTATATTAATTAATTACCTGAAAGTGCTTCATGTACTTTTGCCGGCAGTAGCTCCGCAAACGCAAAGGGAAGTAGTCGTTGCATAAAGACATGACAATCATGGCTCTTCATCCCAAAGAACTTTTGCCCTTTCTCAACACATCTTGAGAGATTAGAAACATACCCATCAGGGAACTTCACTTCTGAAGCCACCCAGTTGAACAACGCAGATTTTTTTCTGATGACAGTCTGAATATTGGAACTGGAACTTGCCCATTGCTTTTTATATGTAGTTCACTCCTTGAGCAGATATCGGGTAAGTCCAACCTTGATTTTATGTAGTCTTTCGTCTTCCCTGGGATATTCAATATAGTGTTCATGATGTTCTCAAAAAAGTTCTTCTCTATATGCATCACATCGAGGTTGTGGCGCAAAAGAAGATCTTTCCAATATGGCAATTCCCAAAATATACTCTTTTTGTGCCAATTATGCTGAACACCATAAGAATCAGGCATATTACCGGGAACATGCCAATTCCCACCACGAGGAGCTGTTTCCAGAGCACAGTAGTAATCGATTTGCGCTTCGATTTGTTCTCCAGTTAAATATGGAGGAGGAGTGTCTCTGACAACCCTTTTGTGCCTGAACAATTTCTTGTTTCTTCGGTATGGGTGGTGAATGGGAAGAAATTGACAGTGACAATCGAACCAACTAGTCTTCCTACCATGCTTCAACTGAAACGCATTTGTCATTCCATTACAATATGGACAAGCTAATCTCCCATGTGTAATCCACCCAGACAACATACCATATGCAGGAAAATCACTTATGGTCCACAAAAGCATCGCTAGCATCGTAAAGTTTGTTTTCGTTGAACAATCATATGTCCTCACTCCTGTTGACCACAAATCTTTCAACTCTTTTATCAATGGTTGTAGAAAAACGTCGAGAGATCTTTTTGGATGTTTTGGACCAGGTATTAATATGCTCATGAATAGAAACTCTCATCGCATGCACATCTCCGATGGCAAGTTATATGGTGTAAGAAAGACCGGCCACAATGAATATTGTCTCCCAGACATTCCAAATGGACTAAATCCATCAGTGCATAATCCAAGATACACATTCCGGCTATTGCTAGCGAAATGTGGATGTACATTGTTAAAATGTTTCCAGGCTCTTGCATCTGATGGATGAGTCATCTCTCCATCCGTCTGAGTATGCTCGGCGTGCCATCNGTGTAAGAAAGACCGGCCACAATGAATATTGTCTCCCAGACATTCCAAATGGACTAAATCCATCAGTGCATAATCCAAGATACACATTCCGGCTATTGCTAGCGAAATGTGGATGTACATTGTTAAAATGTTTCCAGGCTCTTGCATCTGATGGATGAGTCATCTCTCCATCCGTCTGAGTATGCTCGGCGTGCCATCTAATCCCTCCAGCAGTCTCCTCATATTGGTACAATCTTTTCAATCTGTCTGTGATTGGTAGGTGCCACATCCTTTGGTACGGTACACTATTACGCCCTCGACCTTGCGGTTTGAATCGTGGCTTCTTACAAAATCGACATTCTTCTAACTTCTCATCATCTCCCCAGTAAATCATGCAGTTGTCGATGCAAACGTCTATCATCTCCGAGGGCAACCCAAGACTATATACCAATTTTTGAATTTGATAATAAGATTCAGCAGACACATTGTCTTCTGGCAAATACTCTTTAAACAAGTCTGCCCATGCATCCATACAATTTTCAGGTAGATTGTGATCGGTTTTAATACTGTTCATTCTAGCAGCCAACGACAATTTAGACAGAGCTTCTCTACAACCACTGTAAATTGGCTCATTCGCAGCATCTAACATTTCATAAAACTTTTTGGCATCTAAGTTAGGTTCTTCAACTTCATCATCATCATGAGTTACAAAGGCATCACCTACCATATCATGAACCCTATCACAATCTACCATTTGTTCCTCTTGGTGATGATAGCTATTACTACTGCTACCTTCATTACGNATATAATAATATGGCATGAAACCTCTATTTACTAAATGCTTCCAAACATTTTCACGAGGGCCTAATTTGGTATTGCAACATTTCCGACAAGGACAGAACATCTTACCACTTTCCTGCGTGAGTGGTGTAGAATCTGCTTGATGCATAAACGTCTCCAACCCTTCGAGAAATTCTTTCGTCACCCTCCCGTTATTATCTCAGTGTGAATACATCCACTTCCGCAACTCGAAATAATTTTCCGGACCGGACATTTTTTTTTTGTGTTTGATCAAGCTTATATATAGAAATTTTCGAATCTGAGAATTTACTAGGAAATTGCTAGGAAAAGTAGGTACAAAACATGTTTTTGATTTTAAATTCGATATTTTCTATCCATTTCCTCTTAATTTCGTAGTAACAAATCCATTCCTCCTAATTTCGTAGTAAACAATTACTAGGACTTTACGAGGAAATGAATTACTATGAGTTTACGAGGAAAAAATTATTTTCCTCGTAAGGGTCACGTAAGTCTACTACGAGTTTACGAGGAAACTGTTTTCTCGTAATTATACGAGAACTTTACGAGGAAAAATGGTTTCCTCGTAAACTCGAAGTAAACTCGTAGTATTTTTACGAGGAATTATTTTCCTAGTAAAGTTTCCTAGTAAAGGCTTAGTTTTCTTGTAGTGGTATAGTTGTAGCCTAGCTAGGCTATATACCATGTTGTTACACATAAGTGCTGTCACAATATCAAATCAATATGCTTTCATATCTATATAGACTTTTCTGAAACTCAGTAATTTAATCATGTAACTTTTTAGTTCTGTTTACCCTTCTATTTATGAACATGATACACGTACACACATAGGGAATCTTACCAAACAACAAAAATTAATCAATTAATCAGTTTAACTTAACAGCTAACTCAAAATATTCTCATCTTCTACCAACTTTGGTTTTTATATTAGTTTATGCTAGTTAGTTTCTTCGTAATCCAAGTTTGATTATTTACAAATGTGACTATTTTCACTCATCTATTCTTTATATTTTTTAACAAAAGAGAACACATGATCTTGCAGTAGTATACAAAGAGGGAAAATCTACGTACTTAAGCCTCTTTTATGAGGTGCTTTTGTTTAAATAGCTGAGTTAACTTCTCCTGTACCCCTATTCTTTTAGAGGTAATTTTTTATGGGCTCCCATGATCTCTTATACCCCTATTTCATAATTCCCTTTTTGATCAAAACCTAAATCCCCAAATTAAATCCCCCCCGATGTTCAAAAAAAAACAACCCCCCCCCCCCCCAATGGATGGGTGAACCCATGGGTGGAGATTTAAATTCTATAGCATTCAAATTCGAAAAAAAATATTTTAACATCGTTTTTAATCATATTTTGATGATTTTCGTGAAAATATGAAAAAACGTTTTTTTGATTTTTGAAATAATTTTATCAAATTCTATAAATCAAATAAAAAATATTCACGTTTCAAATTTAATTTTATGTTTTTTCGTTTGCCATATAAAATTAAAAGAAGAAAAGTGTCAAAGAGAGATTAGAGTTTGAGAATAGTGTCTAAGAGAGATTAGAGTTTGAGATTTATTCACCATCTCTAATAGAGTGTGTGGTCATCCCTAAATTGTCAGTCCCATACACAACAAAGCCGAATCACACAAAAACATCCTTCCTCGTGAATCTCTGGCTCCATCTCCTCTCATGCTGACTCGACGATCCTGGATCTAGCTCTTTCTTCTCCAGCTGATCTCTCCCGTCACCAATTCTTGATGCACCTGTCGACGACTACTCTCTGACACATAGGAAAAAAACAAATGAAAATGAATGAAGGAGGAGATTTAAGCAATAAATATCTGAGAATATGTATATGAACTCCATTTGAAGTACAAGGCTGGTGGTTGATAATCTTCAAGCTTCCCTGGAAAATATAATAAGAAACTACATATACATGATATGAAACCTAAAAAGAACTTGAAATAATATTACTTCAAGTACCGACATGAAACTGTCCCTTTGAACACTCATAATATTTATATTAGTTCATCCTATGCCGGTTCCTAAACCAAATTTCTTTTGTAGTTTTATTAGCTAAGCTTTTTGAATAAACTTAACTGCAACTAAAAGGTTTTAGTGTATACATGCTTATCTGAGGGGTGTTTTAAGCTATTATATAGATGCCTCCATTGCTATCAATGTCCACATCAATCATCTCCCAAAGTTCTGCCTTTAGATTCTCCCCCATCTATTTCATCACTTTCTTTAGCTTCTCCTTCGTGATGAACCATGTTTCACACGCACAACATATATAAATATCAAGGTACCATCTTATCATCAGTTCGAATATTTGTTCGTATAAACAAAAGGTTGTGTATTAAATAAGACAAAAATAAACAACGACATACCATTTGAGTATTTGTCGATGAGACAACATGCTTCGTAAAACTCGTGGTCTGATCATCGGTGAAAGCAACCGCCATCAGTGAAAGCTTTCGCCATCTTTGACCACAAACAATCTGACTTCAACAGTGGAAGATCACCAGCCGGACTTCAAATCGGGAAAGAAAAATTTTCGAGTCAGCCATTTGAAAGAAGAAAGATATGCAAAGAAAGTTATGAAGATGGTTTTTAGAGAAGGGAAGCATACATTTTTATACATGTAGACACACCGCCACTGAGAATATAACTACAGATTGATGCAGAGGTCGTGTGCGAATGATTTAAGAACTTGATTAATGTGTTGGTTCCGTAATTGAAGTAGTTTTGGTCGAACAGAAATAAAGCGAACTGAATCGTTATTCTTTAAGATGGCTGAGGACGACTCTTCTAAGAAACCCTTATCGATGATAATATCCAGGTCAAGAGAAAGAGCTTTTTTCCTTAGCGGGTTAAATATCTATTATTTGAAAATCAGAAGGCCCAAAAAAATGAAACCCAAATCAGTTGGTTTTCCGATCTGTGTCGATCGCTCATAATCTTATTTGATGATGTGTCCTCACCAGTAAGGAGGAAACTATATTATATATATATATATATATAAATAGATACATAGATAAGTAACCTTTTCGTTAGTGGTGGGCACAAGCCGAGTACTTGATATTTTCGGTATACTTAATACTCGGCTTGGCTTGTACGAGTATTCAAATTTTGGACTTGTATTTGATTTGTTAAAAACGAGTACTTGCAGTTTCAAGTACTTGCGAAAAATTGAGGGATTTACAAGTTACTTGCCTTGTTTTATTACTTGTTATTAGTAATATTTTTACAAATTACTTGATAACTATTGATAAATTATTTGATAATTAGTTAAAATTTAAAGATAAATAAATTTATTATATATAAATAATATGACATTGTTTTCATTTTGTCATTTATTCTGATTTTTAGTCATTCGTGAAATAAATTATATTAAGAAAGAAAAATTTTCAAAATGTTTGAATAAATATATCACTTATGTCTAATTCACTTATAAAAATTGAAATATAAACAAGTTATTTTACTATAACTTAAGAAAATGTATCTTTATTCATTAAAAAAACGAATAATAAACCAAACAACATTGAATAATTAGTTTTATTTTATTATTTTGTATTTGAAGGCAGTTTAAATATAGACTATTTGATACACATCTTATTCAAAAAAAATATTTGACTTTAAGGATCGTGTACCAACCAAGTAGTGAATATGAGACAAGTAACAAATAATTGTGATCACTCATAAAATACATAAATTTTAATTAATTAATGAAATATATACTAAGTATTTAATAAACCAAATAATATATGACAAGTAACAAGTAATAAATCAAGTAGTTAAAAGTTAAAATGAATTTGATACTTGATTTGTACTTACGAATAAAATCTGTTTAGTTGTTATTCGACTTTTGATTAGAGTAAATACTTATTTTTTTAAACCAAATTGAGTTAAGTATCAAGCATTTTGTGCCTAGCCCTACTTTTGATTCATTAGAGGAGTTTAATTCAGAGTAGCAAGCGTCCGTTGATTAAAAAAGAAAGAAAGTAGAAAGCGTCCACTCAAATTTTGAAAAAAAAAGGTAATCAGTCACCAAACTGTGATTCTCTCAACTCGGAAGGAAGTCGCGGCGTTAGGGATTAAGAAGAAAATGGCGGAGAAGAAGAGATGGATTGCGATGTACACGAAGCACCTCACACAGAAGAGAAAGGTCTATCACGATGGCTTCCTCGATCTCCATTTCACCAGAAAAAAGGTTTCCTTCTTCTTCTTCACATTCGCCTCCGATTATTCCAATGAATCAGATTTTCATCCACTAACTGTGTAGTGTTCGGTGATTATCACATAGTTTATCGTGTCGATTAGTGAAGAAAACGATTCACTCTTCCACTTATTCTTTGATTGTCTAGTGAAGATTTTCAACAAGAAAAGCTCCGAAACTGAGTTGACTATGATTTCTCGCTGCATCCTGTAATATAATCTGATGTAGTCTTTCAAGTAATTAGTAGCACTCTTGGATCAGTAATGTTGAACACGTATGACTAGACTTGATAGAAATTATCTGAATTATGTATTTTGCTTTCCAGTTTCCATAGGCACTTGCAAATTTATCTGTTTAGTAATGAAGATTCAGAGCTCAGCTAACCCCAAAGTGAATTGAAAACCAGGTGTTGCTTTATGATGAGGCTGATAATCTACTCGAAAGCAGGATGTTAAAAGCAAACGAAGTTGTGAACTCGGGTGAACGAATCACATTTCAAGCATATCTTGTCGATATTTGCGAACCCAAGGACGGATGTAATGAGCCTTCATCTGATCCAAAGGCTCAACCAAGTAATGATCATTTTGTTCAACAGCGCAAACCATTTGCAGTCCTCAGGCCTAATTTCAAGAAATCTTCCCCTTATTCTGGTAATTTTCTCAGGACGATGTTTCATTTTTGACTACACGTATTCTTACTCATTTTCCTTTTCCTTTCTTTCTGGTCAGAAGAGAAGAAACCTAACCTTGCAAATGATGTTGCTTTGAAGGATCTCAGCCCATCTCGCAAGATGATTAGAGGTGAGTTTAGTTGTGTTGGTACCTTTGTATGCTGAACTGTAACTCCCTCATCTACTCCTACCCAGAAATGTTTTATGATCTTTGTCTAAATCCTATTTGGGGTGTCAGATTCGAACGCAGCAGGCTATTAATGTTTTCTCTTTATAATTTCAGGATTTAAAAAGAGAGAACTGCACAAGTTTGCGGCATTAAGTCCTGACTCTGTAAAACCAACATTTGAAGGTTTGATCCTTTCTTTGAAACGTTTTCTCTGTTATCTTTTGGAGAACGTAAATTCTTGCTAAATTAGAACCTTTGGCACATTGTACAGTGGTTAATACTGACGGGTGTAAATGAATTAATGCTATGTATCTGTTCTGAACTCACTATATCTAAGCCGTATAGATTATTTACCTTCTTGCGGAATTAGATTGAAGCTTATGTCAGGGATCTTCTGGAGTTCGTAGATAATTTTCCAATAGGATAGAGAACAAATATTTCTTTGAAAGATGTGCTTACCCATAGTTCATGTTAGGGATAGGATACTCTTTTTCATGTATGATGGCTCTGTTTAAATAATGAAATCTGAACATACATGTATGCCTGTTGGTTTTGCGCATGCTGTTACTAACAGCAAGTACGCAGGGACTTCACCTCTTGGCTCAGCTAATAATGGAAAGAATGATCGCCCTCTGATCAACACTTCTTATAAAGGTAATAATCTGGGAAATCTACCCACTTCATACTTTCTTAATTGTGGTAATTTGAAGCGTTATCTCAGCTTAGTTACAGTTAAGTGCACACGTTTTTTTTTTTTCTTGTTACTGTTAGTGCACTTCCCTAATTCTAAGATGTTAAAGTTGCTTTGTACCAAGTAATTATAAACTAGATTAGGTCTGAATCGTATAATGTTGCAATCTTGATGCTGCTGTCTGATCTGGTAAAATGGTGGCGCAGGAATGTCCGGTGCTGATTTAAGACGAGAGAATGACAAGTACAGCAAGGACGTTCCTTCACATAAACCTTTACGTGATGGTAAGTCAAATGTTCATTTTAGTTGTTTCAGTTTTTCTCCAAGTGGTTTCTTTGTAATACCAATGCAAGGAAACCTCTATTGCAGTAAATCAAATACTCTCCATACTTCAGAGACCGAATGCTACAGCCACATGTTTTGACATTAACCAGAAGACGCCAATGTCCATAACAAAAGTACCTCCAGAATCTGTTACCAGCAAAATCATTAAAGTGGAGCCTATATCACCTGGAGGTAATCTCCCAATTTATAAATGCTTTAAGACTTCAAACTGAAATGGGAAAGAGTCTCATCTACGAACAATTCTTTATTCCGCTTATCTGACTTGCAGCAGCATCTAGAGATTCACTTCCCCAACAGCAGTTCATGGTGCGAGAAACCTCACCGGCCAAGACAACTGCACGCACAGTGACTCATCTGAACTCAGCCTCTCCGAGTTTTGACCTTGGGATATGAAACCCCCAATATCTCATTTTACGTAAGTTCCTCAGTGAACTGTATAACTTTTTCTTTTATGAAATGATGAACTATACGGAAACAAAGATATGTATGTCCGACTGAAACAACCTGACGAACCAGATCCAAATTGTTTGTCCAATGTTCAACAACTCAGTGTGATCATTACTTATAACTCAGTTTCGTCAGAGTGTGGTATCGTCGAAGTTATATGGGGAAAGAATACAGAACCAAAAACACCTCAAATAATTGCTATTAACCATTATTCTTTGTAATTATATGAACCAAGCTTTCAAATATAATATTAAAAGGAGAGTAAATCTAATACAGTCAAATATTTTGATACTTAATCATCTGTTTCTGTTCATTAGCAAGCAATTACTGTTTGATGACCCTCCACATTATAAACAAGATGTACATCACTTTCGTACTAATTATATTGGAGATTGAAGTGTGTAGTTCTTGGATACCTGTACAGCTCAGATAGAGATACTGGCGCTATCCTACTTCTTTCACAATCTCAGGGAAGCTCCTGCGCACAATGAAGCCTGAAAGATTGACAAGTGTGAGAGACTCAATGTTGTATGTAAATCTTGATCGGAAATTCAGTAGCTCTCTGCAGTTCCCCAAGGTCTAGCTTGACTAGTTTGGAAAGGGCCTCGATGGATTTTAGGATTTCTCTGATTCCAGTCATTGAGGTTAAGTTCTTTGATGTTAGGTGGAAGTACCTCTGGAAAGCTTTTCACTTCTCCACAATCACATAGATGTTCCCCTCGCTAGCTGGTACAACCTCTCGGAGATCGATTAACTCAAGATTATGAACTTTTGCTAGCTATAATTTTCAACTAGTTCTGGGAATGCTGAAGACTGATCGTCATAAGGGACTGAAAGATCAGGAGAAATTCGGAAACATGATGAAATCACAGGCGGATTCATACATGTTAAAGGATAGAGAAGCAAGCATGTCGAAGAAGTCTGCCTACCTTAGTTCCTTCGCAAAGCTTTTCAAGTTGACTATGAAGCATTCATTGTAAGTACCTCAAGGATTTGAGGATTAAACTGTCGTGGCAAGCTTTTCAAAGGGAAGGCAGACATCCCTTGAGCTTTATCATTTCTAATAGCATAGTTAACCACCATCTCTGCCACTCTCAAGTGACCCTCTTTGGGCAGGGCTTATCAAAATGCGCACTTAGAAAATAGGTGAGAACATCACTTTCATCTGACTTCTTGACCTCATAAACTCCTACATTCTTTTGTAGTAATTTCATATTAACAATAACGTACTTTATTTTGAAGCTATAAATAAAACAAAAAAACTATAAATAGATAAATAAATAATAAAACACATATCAAAGGAGCGGGTCTTGATCGTGTCCTAAGAGTGCGGTCAACCTCAATAACCAACAAATATCTTCTACAAATTCCAAATTTTCAACAACACAAAAACAAACATCACAAAACAATCTTTGAAAGAAATTTCTTGAGAGATATAAGTTGATTCTAAAGAAATACAATATCTATATAGATATATAAAAAGGAAAGGGAAATGGCGGGACCGGAACAAGCAGCAAGGCAGTCAAGTGAAGTATTGGGCCAACGGCGATCATTAAGTGGGATGTGTCCGGTGAGAGCAGCAGCGGTTGGATTTGTGATTGTTGGTGGACTTGGCTACATGGTCTTGTATAGCAAGAAGAAGCCAGAAGCTTCAGCAGGTGATGTCGCTAAAGTTATGTCCGGTGTCTCTGGTACTACTGAGAGTACTCGTCCTCGTAACTGACCTTTTTACTATACTTGTTCCTCTTTAATCACATTTGACTAAATGTTAATTTTGATTGAAGTATATAATATATCTTTAAATATTTAAAACATTTCATTACTTGAATTTGTGTTATTCAATTATTCTTCACATCAATCCTTCCAAAGTCAATTATTTGCTCTTAATTTTTGTAGGGAATGTGAAATCTTCTGTATCGCATAGTATTATGCTCAAGTCATTCAATTACCACTTGAAAATGAAAAACTATTGTAAACTAGATCTTTTCACCGCGCTACGCGCGGTTTATGTATTTAAAGTTAATTTATATTTACTACGTAAATGGCCTTGTTTGATTGTATTTATTTTTATTAATAATTTTCATTAGTTTTATGGTTTTTATACACAAAACCTAAGTCAAAATGTGAACAGAAACAAACATTGAATGTGATGTTAATTTAAAAGATACATATCTTATTACTCTCTAAACTGCTGAATGATTCCATCACTCAATCAAATAAGACTCACATTAAACCCATCTCTATAGCAAGCGCAGCCTGAAATAGTCTAAATAAAAGTTCAAAACAAACTTCAGAAAATTCATCAGAAAGAAAGATGAGCATTAAGATTAAGACGATAGGGACTGATAGTTATCATAAAACTTAGAAATTAATGGCACAAATGACATGTAAAGCAGGATCTGGTCCCTGTGTCCACCAGCTTGCACAAGCGTCAAATTGCTGGGTGATAGAATTATTATCGGCAGCCTGAAAATGATAAAACTCACAAGTCTCATTACCTGCTGCAAATTCTAGAAGAAGATAACTGAAACTATAGTAACTACATAAATAAAGGATCTTTTGTTACAAACCTTGTATATCGAAAAATTTTCATCACATCGGGAGTCTATAACCATCACAGCCTCTTCAGCCACAAGTTTATGCTGAGTAAACGGCCACCAGAAAACCTCTCCTGCTTGCTTTGCCATGCCGTTTAATCTCTCTACGCTCTCCAAATAAACTGATACCATTACCTCTTTCAAAGCTTTAAATACACTTTTACCAAAAAAAAAAAAAGCCTTAAATACACTGCCGGATTCAACAAACCATTCAAAAAGATCATCTGAAGAGTCCTTGGGAACATGTGCGGTTGAGAGGGGAAGTCGAATAGTAATTCCTGGAGTTGTTGTCTTTAATTTGATGAATTCAAAAGTAGATGTATTTAGTGGGAGGAGGAGAAGTTGAATGGCGATGTACAGCTGAAAGGGAAGCTTAAAGGTGATGAAGATGGAGGAAATGGAAAATGCCAGTAACTGTAAATCTTACTGCGACAAAAATAAATGACGAAAAAAAGATGCTTTATTAACACCCTAATTTAAGCCCAAACCTAAAGTCCATTCGTAAATATAAAATGATCAAATTGTATTTAAGCCCACACAATGAAGCCTAACTGATGTGGCCACTAAATTAATAAATGAAAGTAAATGTATGAGAAACAACTACTAATTTACATGGAGAAGCTGAGAAGATAATTGTTGAACAGAAAAGTCGACTTGAAGAAGAAGACGAAGAATTAGGTTGCAAAAGAATCACATTGACGTGGAATTTTTCTTTTATTGACGATGACATGGCCTTTTCATTGGCTGTGATTTTTTTGCTGAGGTGGACACTCTTAAATCTCTAGCTCACCAACTTTTAATATAGTTAGATAACACGATAGTAATGAATTAAAAATTAATGCTAGAAACATATATATCACATAAACATATAACAAAACCATATATGTTACATACACATAGCAAAAAAAAAGACATATCAACCAAAGAAAAAAGACACAAAAGGCATTTGTTGCATATAAAGCTAAGCCCCAACTCCCAAGACAAATCAACAAACTATACACCAAAACATGGAAAAACTGAACAAGTATAAAACAAAACCGTTACTCTAAGAAAAAAAGGTACTTGAAAAATAAAATTAATGAAGAGAGGTTAGTATCTGTTTTGAGGTTTAGTGGTGTCAGAACTTGGTAGCATTGTTGTTGTTGACATTGAATCACCTTCAGAGAATGTGGTGTTTAGTTTCATTAGGTTGATATCTTTTTGTGAGTATGCATTTTTTTATCATGTTGCAAAACACGCTATACAAAATCAAAAAATATATTCAATAACTTTATCTCACAATAGACAGAGATAGAAAAGAAAGAATGAAAACTTACATCCATGGATCATATCCAACAAGCATCATACCTCCTTCATTGTCTTCAAAAATTAGTTCCCATTTATTGCGAGCATGCAGATCGCCTTTGAGATGAAAGATGTTTTCTAGTTCACCGATCAATTTATTGTATCCATCAAGAACGATTAAATTTACAACTCTTTCTACGGTTACACCTTGCATTTTTAACCTATTCTCACGAATATGTAAACTATGTAGACTTGTCTCAGTCTATTCAAATATGCAATTTTTTATATATTTAAAGTGTATATAATGTGTTAGCATAAGAGTTGAGGGTATTAATATATATAAACTTATTTTGTATTTCATAATAAACATAGTTTTTGCATAAAACTCAATTATATATTTGTAAGGTTTAGAACTGACCTATGTATAAAAAATAAAATGTATATTTGCAGCTATATCCTTATTAGAACATCTCTAACAGACTCTTATCCCCTCATTTTTTGAAGGGTTTTTGCACTCTACAGACCTTTAACCCCTCAAATTTTAAGGGAGTGAACAATACACCCTTAAATTTGAGGGTGCACTGTTCACCCCCTTAAAACACTATTCACTTTCCATTCTAATCCTTCTATTTATATATGTTTAAGGATTATGTATTTATTATTTTTTTATGTAGCATTCTACTATTATATTTATATTGACATTTAAATAATAATAATAATATATTAATAAATATTTTATACCAGAATATAATAATATTAATAAAAATATAATATAAACATATTATTTCACATAATACATTTTGAAAATTTTATGCAAATACAAAATCATTATACAATCATAATCTTTTCTATTAAAATAAAAGTTACATAAACTAAAATATTACACAAAACCAATATTTATTACAATACTAATATTCAGATATATCCATAAGATGGCATATTACACATTAAAATATATATTACAATACTAATATTCAGGTAAATTTGGTCTTGAACCTCCAAAATCACCAAAATATCTCGATATAGGAGATATCAACGCACCGAATCGAGATGCAAGACCAACGCCGCCAATAAATGTTGAGATGGCCATAAACGAAGATATGCATTTTCAACAATTTTTAGTATGTAATCTTTGAATAAAAGTTAAAGAAGCTTATTTATCACTTAAAACGCTTTAATTGAGCATATATGGGAGCATTACAAAAATGATCTTATTGATTAGTTTTGTATTTTTTATATATATATATATATATATATATATGTTGTAATTTGAATTGTGTGTTTTATTATTATATATAATTTTATGTTTTTATGTTTTCTATCTTTCATTATAAGTAATTTGAGTTATAATTAAATTTGTTTACTAATTATGTCAATATCATGTATTAATATGTGTTTATTGTTAATTTATTAATGTTTAATGAAAATAATTAATATTTAATAAAATTGAGGACTACAATGTAAAATATAAACTTTTAAGAGAAAAAAATTAAGGGCTACCGTTGGAGAACCATCCCTTCATTCCGTTATTTTGAGGGTGTATTCCCATAAAAAATGAGGGGGTTTGTTGGAGATGCTCTTAGAGCACCTTTAACGCATGAAAAAGGTGGATCTCTTACGCGCGGGGTCCACCAAAAATCACAAAAACTGTTGATAAAAGTCGTGAAAGAAGAAACATTTTTGGAGGTTTTTGTACTGTTTGCAGATCTCAATGACACGTGACGGCCAGCTATTGGTTCATTTTTTTAAATCAGACGAAAAAGAAAAAAAAAAAAGAACCCCAAATGGGATCGTGGGATAAAGATGCTCTTAGTACAGTTTATACTAGAAGGGATTTGATTGCTTTGATTCCTTCTAATGACTCAATTGCTCTGATGGGATCTTTAATGGATGTTTATGTAAGTAAATAAACAAATCATAATATTTTCCATTAATTATTTTAAGTGAATATACAATTTGGCGAAGAAAAATATTTAAATAAAAAGAACATATACAAGTCTGCAAAACAAGAGCAAAAAGAAGAAGATGAATTCAGAAATAAAAATAGCAAAACAATTAAACATAATCCCCTTTGGAGTTCTTTTTTTTTTATTGAAAAAGACCCTAAGAGTTCTTTGATCAATATTTCTAAGAAATGATGCTAACATCTATATCCGTTACTTAAATGATGTTAATATTAATATACGATTAATGATCAATTTTAATTGTTTATATAATTTGTTATTATCATTTCAGATATTTAAATTACTATTATTATTTGTACATAAACGATGTTTATGTAAGTAATAAGAAAATCATAATATTTCCATTAATTATTTTAAGTGAATATACAATCTGACGAAGAATTTTTTAAAAAAAAAAAACATAGAGAAGTCTCCAAAAACAAGAACAAAAAGAAGAAGATGTATTCAAAAACAAGAATAGCAAAAACATAATCCGCCTTGAAAGTTTTTTTTTTTTTGAAAGAGGTCTTGGAAGTTCTTTGATCAATATTTTTCTTCCTGATATTTATATTTCCTTCTCTGTGCCCGTCTTCAAACTGATAACCACTCTTGCAGAAAACATACAATATAATATGATTATGACTTTTGCAACAGTCAAAGAAAATAAATATTTGGACAAACTATTACTGTTGACTAATGTCCTACCATGTATTATATTCAGATCTGCAGATTCAAGAAAAATACTAAACTAGAGATTCGAGACCACAAAGTTTAGCAGTATGTATTATTTATGTATTATTCAAAAAATCTAATCAAAATCATGACTAAACAAACAAAAGACAATTATATTTTGAATTCACATATCGATAAAGAGAAAGAGAGTTACTGCTGCATTATGGAAACTGATTGGAATTAATAAAACAGATATTACTACAATAAAGATCATGAGACTCGTATAAGAAATTGAGAAGGAGACGAACTGGTGAATGAGTATCTTCCTATAAGAGAATATGCTTAATTAGTTGAGCAAAAAAAAAATCGCAACCACTTTTCTTATTCTTGTTATATATATTTTTTGAAGTTTAAGAAAAAATATTATTAGCGAAAATTAATAAAAATAGCATATTTTTTACTGTAATGACGTCAAATGAAAATATAGTTACATAATTTTTGTTGACATCATTTTCTAATTGATAGAAATTTTGTATTATTTTTTTCAAGTGATGTTAACCAGAAAAACTAAATACATCAATTATTGAACTGATATAAGTTTATAAAACTACATCAGTTTTGTAAAAGTGATACAGATTAATATAAATTATGTCACTTTTATTGAACTTATGTAAGTTAACTAATAATAACATCATTTATCATAACTGATTTTGAACCATACATATTTGTTTCATTTATAAATGAGTAATGTAAAAGGATATCATTTATTTTTGTGATACAATTTAAGTGATACAATTCACACTTTTTTGTGGTACTATCACATAATTTTGTTGTGGTGTTTCATGACAAGAATGAAATGAAATTATACATTTTAAATAAATAGATAAGTGAATTTCAGTTTATGAACATTGCGAGACGAAATAAATTGAACTTTTTTCTTATATTGATTTTCAACATTTGCAAGAAAATCAGGAATTATATGCAACACATCATATTTTTTTCATCAAATAAATCCATGTGGCTCAATTGTAAATATCTACTATTATTAAGAAATAGTTGTATCCATCAACGTAAGAAACATATAATAGAACGATTTATCAATATGCAGAAGTTCAAATAGTGTATTTCAAATGTTAATTGATGTAAAAGGTAGATGTTCATGTTTTGAAAGAAGACATAATTGACAAATATGTGATTGCATCTTATCAGTCTTTGAATTCTTTAAAATGTGTACATCATACAGAACATCAACTTTTGAACTTGACGGGTGAACCAATTCTTTTACCACGTTATTGAATTAATAATAAAACTAGAACAAACTAGTGGAATTGAATATGTTGTAAAAGTACCTTATAAGCAAATAGGTTGGTCAGACTTGTTGAAATCAAAAACATTAAGTTACATACTTGACAACCATGAACACTTGTCAATCCCCGCATAAGTTTTTTCAAGTGATGTTAACCAGAAAAACTAGATACATTAATTACTGAACTGATATAAGTTTATAAAACTATATCAGTTTTGTAAAAGTGATACAAATTAATATAAATTATGTCACTTTTATTGAACTTATGTAAGTTAACTAATAATAACATTATTTATCATAACTGATTTTGAACCATACATATTTGTTTCATTTATAAATGAGTAATGTAAAATGATATCATTTTTTTGTGATACAATTTAAGTGATATAATTCACACTTTTTTGTGGTGCTATCACATAATTTTGTTGTGATGTTTCATGACAATAATGAAATGAAATTATACATTATAAATAAATAGATAAGTGAATTTCAATTTATGAACATTGCCAGACGAAATAAATTGAACTTTTTTCTTATATTGATTTTCAACATTTGCAAGAAAATCAGGAATTATATGCAACACATCATATTTTTCATCAAATAAATCCATGTGGCTCAATTGTAAATATCTACTATTATTAAGAAATAGTTGTATCCATCAACGTAAGAAACATATAATAGAACGATTTATCAATATGCAGAAGTTCAAATAGTGTATTTCAAATGTTAATTGATATAAAAGGTAGATGTTCATGTTTTGAAAGAAGACATAATTGACAAATATGTGATTGCATCTTATCAGTCTTTGAATTCTTTAAAATGTGTACATCATAAAGAACATCAACTTTTGAACTTGACAGGTGAACCAATTCTTTTACCACGTTATTGAATTAATAATAAAACTAGAACAAACTAGTGGAATTGAATATGTTGTAAAAGTACCTTATAAACAAATAGGTTGGTCAGACTTGTTGAAATCAAAAACATTAAGTTACATACTTGACAACCATGAACACTTGTCAATCCCCGCATAAGTTCTTAAATAAACTATTGATCATATGTAAAAATATATTTACAATTCAAAGTTTTAGTTAACGCACTAACATTGATCAAACTGAATTAAATGTAGTAATCTAAAGAGCATTATGTAGCGAGATAGTATAACATAATTGAATAAAATATATGCCATTAATGTTAAATGTATAACCATTTGACATAATAATATTTTTGTGTCTAATGATCCATATTCTCTAGTTTCACAGACTGATTATAGAATATGTTTAATAAGAACTTTCTCTCTTATTAATCTCTTGAGAAAATTACTCAAAACTCAAGAACCCTAAATCAATCTCAAAACCCTTAAGTGATGCGACACCTTATTTAGGAATACAAACTTCCTATTCTTAATAGTCATAACATTTATAAGATATTTTCTAATCTCTTTTAATAACCAAAACAAGATAAGATTAGGATAGCTTTCTCTTCAAGCTATTTCAAGCTTACTTCCAACATATTATACATATAGTTTTTTTTTGTATGGGTGACATGGTGAATGGGCCATGAACCTATAGTACTTGAACTCTAAGAGATATTGCCAGTTATGTAGATATAGAATAAATAAACATGTAATAATAGCATTTGTAGTATTGATCAAAAAAGTAACTGAAACATGTGAGATGATAGATACATAATTAGAAGCCGAATCAAAAATCTTATCAGGTAAGGATTTCACATAAGAAATCCGAAGTTTGGATCTAAGAAAAGAAACCATAGTTGAATCTGATCTTTAGATATATCTTCCGTTGGGTGATCATATCTTTCCGCATGAATGTTGATCATGTTGAGATTTAAATGGCATTGCAGCAAGATTGGTTTCACTAATAGTATAAGACTTCTTCCACTTAGGAACCGATCATGAAAGATAACCATGTAATTTATAGCATTTGTCAAGAGTGTGTCATATCCAGTGATAGTGTGAATACTAAAGCATTTAATAACTAGCACTTAAATGGTATTGCACAAGATTGGTTTCACTAATAGTATAGCAGTGACTCTAAATCTCATCAACACATCACTCTACATCTAAAATGCATCTTCATAAAACAAACCATCATAGATTTATTTGTTCACTACATTCAATAGCCAAGCCTTCACTATATTGTTACATCTATTCTAAATCTCAAACAAATTATATGTATCTTGTATATGAAAAGTTCAGTCAACATAACTAAGCTTATTTGTGGCATCTAGACTCATTTGCATAACAAGAAACCAATTGTTGTAATTTGTTTTATATAATATGCCAATAACAATCAACAAACCTAGATGATTAGTAGAGCGAAGAAAGAACAGACTTTCAACATCTTCATATAATTCATTCTTTGCAGGAAAAGTTTGAAACCAATGATTGTTTGTCAATCCGGAGTCATCGCAACATCAACTTCAGCTGGAAGAGTTGAAATTAGCGTATATTCTTAAGAAGAGGATGTACAACCTCACATTTTCTTCCATATTTATCATTGGAGAAGATCAAAGCTGGAGAAGCTCACAAAAGCTACAAATACCATTTCAGTGTTCGTGATGTGAACTCAAATTTATCACTAATAATCAAATGAGTTTATTATAATGTTGATATGGTAACATTACTCATTAAACAAGAAATAACCAAATTGTTTTACATCATAATTAATCATAAGTTAGACATGATCGAGTGCTTAATCTATTACATGCAAGTATATGTATATCTACTACATAAATCTTAGTGAATTAACCTAAAATAAAGTTTGGTTCGGTATTCGGTTAGTTCGGTTTTTAAAAATCCTAACAAAGTTTTTATTTTCGGTTAGATTTTTGTTTAATTTTGTTCAAAATTTTGAATTAGTTTGGTTAAACTAGATTGATTCGGTTATTTTGGTTTGTTTGGTTTAAAATTTAGTTAGTTAAGTTCGGATTTCTAGCACGGTATGTTATACATCTTTTTAAAATAACACCAAAATAACTGATTGCCGGACTAAAAATCAAAATTTTTAAAAGAATCTACTGAATCAAACCAAGTAAGCTGAACTAACGAAAATTTATGTTCGGTGGCAGGTTCAGTGAAATTAGTATATCATGCTAATATTGGCCAATTCTTTGTGTCCCTTTGCTCCATCTACTTCCTCCGGTTGTTATTTCGATTCCTCTACCTCCGGTTATTATTTCGATTCCTCTTCCTCCAGTTGTTATTTCAATTCCCCTTCGCCGAGGAATGACTTCACGAAGCTGCATACGTATGCCTTATGAGATCTCTCTACAAGATCGATGCTACATGGCGTGTAGCAGTTGAATAGATTGCTTACATAATACAATATCTTAACCGTAGCACGACTGATGACAATCTGTGCGGAAGCACATTCTTAATCTATGCCCAGTAATTGCTAATCAATTTGTTTGAGTAACCAATCATCTGCTCCAGTTAATGGCATCAATGTACTTAAAGTCTTGCACAAACAGTCCAAAGTGATTTTGAAGTATTTTTGATTAAAAAAAAAAGTATATTTGATCCAACTGATTAACATACCCAAGAAAATAAAATGGTAACTAGGAAAGCAATTAGACCAAACCATTTAAAATAAGCATTGAGTACATGTCATTCAAATTAAATAATAGCACTAATTAATCTAATAAGTCAATTTCCAAAATACGCAGGTTTCCTTCTCCCTTCTTTTTTTTTGTCCCTTAAAAGGAAAAGATGGAGAAAGCAAAGCTAGAGATATCAATGATCAATGAACAACCTGTTGATTGACGCCATCGATGAGCATCACTGAGCTGTGATGATGAACCATGTGCCACCTCCCATTGTGGTACTCAAACACGTTGGTGATGAGGAACGGACCAGCGTCCACGTTCAGGTATGCTTTCATTGTGACCCAAGCCATGTCGGTTAGTACCCGAGTACGAACGTTGTGGACCTGAAAGTCAAACCCTTGTTCCCAGTTGAAACAAAGTTGCCAGCTTTGCATCACTTCACTGTACCTGCAATTTTAGGAGGCAAACACATTAGATGAGTCACCTCTCTCTGTCTCGCCTCATTAAAACAAATACGGAAATGTGTATCTATCTCCTCTAAGGCTAACAACGTAATGGTCTGGACTGGAACAGACTCAAAACATAACCGCTAAAAGAATCCAAATTCTCTTGTGTAGAATTACCAATGTTAACCATGTATGCTTTATCTTGAATAACAAGAAATTGCAGCAGGGAATTGTAATATTGGGTCCAATGTATGTTCCACTAGTAAACTCAAACTAAGAAAACATATCTAAAGGACCCACCTTAGAGCGGTTAACACGACCCAAAACCATGCTAGGGTAACTCATCAGAATAGAAAAGACAGAACAAGAGAAAACTGTAACAAAATATATATAAATCACATATTCCTCATAAGGTGAAATGTGAGGAGTAGAAGTATGTACCCAGAGAAAAGTTCGCCAGAAGCATGGATGCACTTGACATAGTCGGAGTTGAGCCACAATTGAGCCATATCTTGAAGAGACCTCTCTCTGATGATGTTGAAGAATCCAGTATTCACACTGATGATAGCTCTAGTAGTTGCATAGTATGCTTTCCACCCGTTGACCGGGGTTATACCATCTTGCTCCAGAGTAAAATCCTATCAGCAACAAAAAATCAGCAAGCCTATCATATAAATACTCATGAATCCAGAAAAAAAAAAGCTAAAAATCTAAATCTTTAAGCACCATTCGTGCAAAGAGTAAGTACCTTGTGATAAAGGGCCTTCCAAGCATTATCGTCATTAGCAGCTTTCCTCATCAAGGAATTGGTCATGGACAAACGGCAAAGACTTGGATAATCCAAGTAGCTGAGCGCGTGTGTTGTAATCTCCGGAACCAACTGCTCCATCATCGACACTCCCGGCTTATCATCCCCCACCGTCGAAGCCACAACATCCGACCTCTCTCCTGCGTTTCCGTTGACACTACCGTTCGCCAGCGACGTCGACGGCATAGCTTTCTCCAGATTTTTTATCTTCTGATTTGCGATTATGACGAACACGATAGATAGAAAGTTAGATAGGGATTATTTCAACTAATCAAGACATGAAAACTTGGTAAAATGAACAGAGAAACCTTCACAAGGTGACGGGATTAGGGTTTTATGGAGCCGATTGCCTTCTTCTCCTCAAACCCTAAAATTGAATTGGCAAGACGACGAGAGAGTTTCCGCAAACCTTTTTATTTGTCTCCAACTCCGTAACTGACCATCGCAAATGTGTGTGTCACTAAAGGAAATAAGCCTTATGTTTCAAGGGTATGATTGTATGTTTCATCCAAGTGCGTAAATTAGCCTTAACTGTTAAGGATACGTTTTGGAAGTCCAAGTGGTTACACTGCCCCAAGAGGCTTTCTCTTTTCTCTTTTCTTTCGTTCAAAGCCCAAACATTATAAGAATTTAACATGAATTCGACATCATTTTATTTATTTTCTTCTCAAACCTGTACTAGACTCTCACAGACTTTTCTTTTTCGTCATCAACCTTTGAGTTTTTCTTTTCCTAATGAGAATATATGATACACTATGGGGACAAAACTAAGAATGTAAAGGCTCATTTATGTGCATTCTTTTTCTCCTCAGCTGATTTAGGCATGAAGCATTGTCTCCAGGTTAGTTGGGTAACACATGTCCACATGGCGACCATTCCATACATTGTCGGCGAGAATGGCGTTCACGGCGTCTGTAGGATGAAACTGGTCCCACCAAAGATGGTCGCCGGCGTCAGAGCAAGCCATCTCTGGCGAGATGCACGGAAGCCATCCCTTGTACCTCCCTAGCCCACAACACGCCTCCGTCGTCTCATTAAAACCTGAGTCACAAAAGAAAAAAAAAAAACAACTCATATTAAACCAAACTCTGAGAAGTCTCTCTTTCACAAGGTCATCAGAAAACTCTATATATAGCCGATAGCCACTCTTAGAGAACTCTCAGCCTATATCATACGAGTTCCTGAGAGAATGCTATGGCATTAAAAACGTTATGTTGTCACTAAAGCAAAGTCTCTGTGTTTAGTGAGAACTGACTGAGACGGAAGTGTTTCTTTATTGTTGTTGTTGCTTACCGTAGAGCTGGTGGTTCTTGAGGATGTCCATGGCACTTTGGAACACATCACAGTAGATAACGGATGCACCTGGAAGCTCACGGTTAAGCTGCTCTACAGTGTACCTCATGACGAAGTTGGATTCCATGATCATGCTGTTCACATCTTCTGCACATTCCCCGTTCTTGCTCCTGTATTTCCAGAGGTAGTATGGTGCACAGCCAATCGGTGGCAACCCCATCACCACCATCCTCCTCACTTTGACATTGTACAAGGTCTGTGAAACAAACAAGAATATTTCACTTAATGGTGAGATCAGAGAACGATATATAACCTAAGGAAGACGAAATTATGATCTTTAGGCTATCAATATGCAAAGCTTCAAGAGCTTTGACAGATACCATCCAGAGATCCAAAACAGAACAAGGGTTTATGGTTTGACCTTTACATAGACTACTTGTTCTACTTGTTGGAACTATAAAACATAGTTCCTACCTTGAGCTCCTGTCTCATATTGGAAGCCAAGAACTGATTAAAAAGCCAAGGAGAATAGAGACTCTGCACACTGGAGATGTTTCTGATGTAGAAATGAATGTAATCATTCACTCCAATCGAAATGTAGAAAACGGAGTTGGAGACCAGACGATCTGAAGCTTCCTCCCCAATGCTCAGTATCATCTGCTGGAACGTATCCACAAACTGCTCAACCTGCATTGCAAAGGAAACCCGCTGACCCTGCAAGGAAAGGTTCACCCCAGGATTCAAAATGCGAACTCAAAAGACTGAAAGATGAGAGAACTTTGAGTAATACCAATTCGGATCCACTAGATAAGATGATACCAGCACCAGCTGATGCATAGTTCACGCCTTGAAACATGTCTTTAACAGTCCCAGATTGTCCAAGATAACTAGGAACGAATGGTAAGCCTAGACGATTAGCTGTTCACATGATTTGCAATTAACACACACAAAACTATGATTCAGTCTAACGAATCAACTAAGAGCAGATGAGTCTTGATACTCAAAACTCAAGATTATCACCTATAAAATCAACGGGGATCCTGCCATTGCTAAACCTCCCCGTTGGCTGATGCGTATCGAAATCTCTACCGTACGGAAGCCGATCTGCTCTCGCCAAGGTCCCAAGAAAGTTATTGGTTCCACAATCCACGGAGGAATCTCCGAACACGAACAACGCCGGTACACGAGGGAAAGACGGCTCGATCACCGGAGACTGGGCCCTGAGCGGCGGAAACGGAGGTATAAACGGCGAAGTCGGATGAGATTGAGAAGGAAGCGGAGAGATTCTTGAAGATGAGTGCTTATCGACGATCAATTTAGGTCTCGTGAAGATTATCAGAGCAGAGAAAACAAGAACGAGGAGTTTGATCGACATTCTCTCTGTGACGACGAGAGCGGGAAAGTGCGAGTGGGGTTAGAGAGATAAAGAAACGTCGTCGTCTTAGCTTACAAGATCGAAACGACGAGAGGTTTATAAAAGAAGACTGCGACAAGTTTAGTCCGCTTAACCGGAAGGAAGAAGCTTACTTCCGGTTAGAAATAGAACTATTGGTTTAACCTACACACGAGTTGACCCGGTCAAGTATTGGTTTAACCTACTTAGTATATACTGTTATACTAGGTGATTTTTCCGTGCTCATGCACGGATATAAATATTTTTAAAATAAATATATGATAATAATTGATTACTATTTAGTTTTAATTATAAATTAATTTATAATTTGTATGCATCATTTATATTAATAATATTATATCACTTTAATTATACTATAATTTTATATATGTTATATCTAGTCGATTTTTTTTGTTTTTACCGTTGATTTAATTATCATTTCGATAAATTGGATTTCATCTCTAAATATAACTGTAATTATTAATTTTTAATTTTTAATTTTTTTTACATCAACATAACAAACTCATATGAACTCTGTAAACCAAACCGGAAACTCTGAATCCATGTGAACAACAAAAGACGATTGTTTCCTCGCACTTCGTACAAGACTATCCGCCCGTGAATTATGTGTCCTCGGTACATAGATGATTTCCGAGGTGTGGAAACTCCCTTGAAGCGACTTGATATCTTTCAGATAAGTTGCAAAAGCTGGCCATTCGGCTGGTTCTGAAACCATCTTCACCAATTGAGAACAATCTGTTGCAAAATTAACAGAATATTGGCGCAAATTTCTCATACTCTCCATTGCCCAAATAAGGGTCTCTACCTCAGAATGAAGAGGTGAGAGGCTGGCTCTAACATTTTTTGCTCCCATTAAACCCACAAATCCTTCAAAAGTGCTATACCACCCATGTCCATCAAATACGTCCTTATCCTTCCATGAACCATCATTAAAACACCAACGTCCTGGTATAGTCGGTATAGCTGTGATCTCTCTGGAAAGCGTCTCGCCCTGTGGCGCTTTTATTTGATCCTTAAAACCCAAACCTTCTGCATCCTTATCTATACATAATTTATCCCATGATTTCCAATGCATCCCTTTTGTACTTCCTCCAGGGCTCCACCAAAATTTAGCTACTGCGGTCGTTAGTTTCTTTATAGTTGTCTTAGGTAACCTATAGCAGGACATCACGTGATTTGGTAATGCCGTGACTACCGATTTGATGATCACCTCTTTTCCACCCTTTGTGAAAAAATCGAAAAGTCAATCCATTAACCCTTTTGTTCAATCTTTCCTAAACAAAACAAAAAACTTGTATCTTAGACCCACCTAGACTCTCAGGTAAGCCTAGATATGTTCTCATACCTCCTATATTATGAATTCCTAGTATATCCCTTAGGTCTTGTCTGGTATCTTCCCCAATCCTATGACCGAATTGAATTGAAGACTTCTGAAAGTTAATCAATTGACCTGAGACAGCCTCATACTCCTTAAGGATGGTGAGAATAACTTGACACTCCTCCTTTTGCGCTCTGCAAAAGAAAAGACTATCATCCGCAAAAAGAAGATGCGAAATAGCTGGACATGCTCGCGCAACCTTCATCCTTGTTAAGCGGTTTTGCCGCTCGGCCTTTTTAATATTAGAAATTAGGGCCTTTGTGCACAGAATAAATAAATAAGGGGACAAAGGATCCCCTTGTCTTAAACCTCTCTGCGGTATAATGGAGCCCTTAGGCTGACCATTGATCAGTACTCGATACTGGACAGAAGATATACATTCCATCATTAGCTTAATCCAATGAGGATCAAACCCCATTTTATGTAACAAAGCTTGAATAAAATCCCATTCTACTCGGTCATACGCTTTACTCATGTCTGTTTTTATCGCCATAATTTTCCTTGGCAGGATTTATTGGCACGTAGGCCATGAAACATCTCATGAGCATCCGATATCAACCTCACGGGGACGAAAGCCGACTGAGTTTCCGATATGAGGAGAGACAAACAGCTTTTCAGCCGTTGACATAAAACTTTTGAGATTTTATATCCCACATTACAGAGACTTATCGGTCTAAGTTTTGTTATCCGTGTGGGTCTCTCCGTCTTCGGAATCATACAAATATGAGTGATATTTAGACGAGCATCCAACACTCCAGTTACCAAAAAATTATTCACCATCTCTACCAAATCCTTTTTAATAACATGCCAAGAGTGTTTGAAGAAAAGCACTGTCATTCCATCCGGACTTGGTGCCTTCTCGGGATGCATCATGAATAAAGCCTGTCTAATCTCCTCCTCCATGGCTACCCTCAACAACCTTTGATTCATTTGAGGTGTAATATTTGAGGGAACTTCCAGCAAAAAACTATCAAAGTCAGATGGGAATGTAGAGGTAAATAACTCCTCAAAATAGTTCACCGCTACTTGTTCCACCCCATTTTCCTTTGTTATCCAATTTCCAGCATCATCATGAGGCCCCACTATTCTATTATGCACCTGTCGTAGTTTTGTTAGGGCATGAAAAAACTTAGTATTAAGATCTCCCGAAGAGTACCACGTATTGCAGCTCTTTTGATACCAGTAGTGCTCTTCATCTTTATATGCGTCCTGTAATTTCCTAGAGACTTCCAAAATATCTTCATGTGTCATGTTATCGTCCATCTGTACTTCCTCCAGGGCTCTTTGGAGATTTTGAATTTTCTCCTTTCCATATGGAGGATTATTTTTCCTCCACCTTGCTATCTCATGCCGGCAATTACCTATTTTTGTGACCAAACCATCCCCCTGGCTATTATGAGCATATGTCCAGCCAACAATAATTGAATCCATAAAGTCTGCTTGTCCAATCAATCTCTTATCAAATCTAAATTGTCCCCACCTTTTAAAAAAAGTTTCCTCCATGTATGCAATTACTGAACGATGATCTGACCCACCCATTCCCAAATATTCTGTATAGGAACACATAAATATTGTATGCCATTCTTCATTCGCTAGTGCCCGATCGAGACGACATCTTATCATCACCGCTCCTTTTCCTTTCCCTCGCTGACCTTGCCATGAAATTTTATTGCCTCGGGCCGGGAACTCAATTAACCCACTATTTCGAATCATATTATTAAAAGGAACGAAAGAAGCCAAACTCCTTAACGCACCCCCTTCCTTTTGATGATTTCATGTGATCTCATTTAAATCTCCAATAATAAACCAAGGTTCTTATCTTGCTAGACCATAACGAGTTAATCGCTCCCAGACCTGCTCCTGTAAGTCTTGTACCGGATCTCCATACACAAAAGTTAGAAAAATTTCCCCCCCCCCCTCGCCATCGCTTCCACATCAATCATCCGATTATTCGAATATAAGATATTTACTTGGTGCTCATTATTGTAAAAATGAGCCAGGCCCCCACTCCTGCCTATCGGATTCACCGTAACCAGATTATCATATCCAAAATGTGCTTGAAACCCTTGTACAAACTCATAATCTTGTTTTGTTTCCGATAAAAACAGAAAATCTGATTTATGTTTGTGCCATATTTCTCTTAGGTAAGTAACTGTCCATTTACTTCCCATTCCTCTACAATTCCAGATTAACACATGCATAATAATTAATATATACAGTGCTCGTGGGAGCTTCACATTCGGGTACAATGACACCCTTGAGAAATATAATCCTCCCCATTACCGTTCTATGCTGAAAGTTTGTGAAAATTAACTTCTCACTGTACTCATTGGTTTCAATGAAATAGAAGTTTCTTGTGGTCCATATAATACGATATTCCTTCCTTCACTTGGGTTGCATACACCCATGCCATACTTGTCCATATTCATTGCAGGGGTTTAAAGAGACCCATAGGTTATGACAGACAATGTTATATATTACACGTATATGAATTCGTCGTGCATAAGCGCATAAACCAAAAGAACCCCGAGCATTCATATGTATCAAGAACATGTGCCACAAGAAACCAAGAGTCCATGTAAACCGAGTATCCCTTAGTTGCTGAGATCCAATCCAATAGAGCCATCACATATTTTTTTAAATCCAGAATGACCAACAACGTGACCAAAGGGCCTAATATAAATTTCCCGATGGCTTATCCTACCATGTAGTATTCGGCAGAAGACATCAAACAGTGGTAAGCACCAAAACCACCAAGACCAGATGATCCTTGAGTTCCATCCTAATCTTATAACAACTAAACAATCAAAACAGCAACAACCCACACATAAAATGTAATTACAATAACCCAAGCACCTATAACTAAATGTTCAAGAATGAAAGCTATCTGGTATCTGCATCAAACAAAGAGTCAGAGATGAAGTAAATCTAAATATCACATACATCCCTCGACACCCATCAAATCCATGTTGAAAGAGTAGCTCCCCGTTACACCCGCACAAAGAAGGCTCCTACACACCTGCACTACAATTCCAACTCCCAATAACAACAATGAAACGCGTAAGTCAGAATCCATAACCAAAGAAACCATGTTTATTAATAGGATCACATTTGCCAAAAGCATACAACGAAAGCAAAGCCAATACCAGAGCTAAAAAAACCAGAAAACACCAACAAGACTGCAAAATGCACTTATTAAAATTAAATTCAGAACTGGAAAACAAAGAAAACCCATCACTTCATCCCACATTCCATTTCTTGTGTGAACTCTATCCATAAAACTTATGGTTTTGTGTTAACTTTCGGGATTAAAGGACCCTTTACATCTCCATGCTTTGCCCCACCTACCTTGCGAGAACCTTGCTTAGCAAGTAAGCGTTTACGCGGTGAAAGGATGACTTGTGCAAATTTCTTACTTGCAGCTCCTCCTGGTCCTGGGTTAAACAATGGCCTACGGGTGCCATCTTTTTTTCCCGGATTTTCCTACCATTGAATCAGTGGAATCTACCTTCTCCATAGCAGGGAGAATCCCATCATGTACCACCTCACCTCCTTCCCTCACTATCTCCTTATTACTCTCGTTGAGTTTATCCTTCTCCTCCTCATCCGTTAAGTCCTAGAACTCTTCCTCTGATCCCTCTAGCGCATCTTCGCCACCAACCAAGAATATCCCTCTAGATCCATTCCCTCCGCATTAATCTCCTCATTCTCCCTCTCAAAATTATCATTTCCAACAACAAGATCCCGGTTTTTAGCACCTATCTCCTCTGATTGGGATGTAATGTTCTCCCCCTTCTGATTTCCTTCCTCCAAATTTTGGATCTCTCCTTCTTCCTTCTATTTTCCTTCATGTGAGTCCCTCCTAGTACCATGATTCCCCCGTGTGTCAGTAGGGATACGGTTCCTATCAGTCTCTATGTGTCGAGAGTGCTCTCCCCTATATCTCTTGCTGCGTGAATCCCATGCATCCTTCCCTTCCCCTTGCCTTGATAGTATTTCGACACTCTAAAGCCATCATTTTGTTCTACCTCTCTATCTCCATCACCATGAATTACCACACCAGAATAGCTTCTTGCCCTGTCTTCCGTTCTCATGGAATCTCACATGTCTGTTTTCCTTTCTGAAGCCTTCGTTGACAAAGGGCAAAGATCCTCATGATGACATAAGCTATAACAGGTAGCACAATACCCAAACAACTTTTCATATGTCAAAGTTACTGGGGCCTCAAGATCTTCATAGAACTGACCACCTTGAAAATCTACCGTTGTGTCAAAAACTAGCTCCTGAAACCCATCCAGCACCACACGAATCTTCCCAAAATCCAAATCCACATCTGTAGTTTCCCCGATAGCATCTCCTATGCTCGGGAAGGTCTCGACAGACCAGAGTCCACCTGGCACCCCTCCAATCTTGATCCAAAAAGGAATCTAGAATGGATACTTTGACGTCTTTCTCTGTTGCCACCATCCCAAGGAGAGCATCCAGTAATCGAAGTGAAACTGTTGGAGCTCCAGAACTGTTGTAATATCTTCCTCCTTCTCAAAGTGGAATTGAAATCTCCCCATTCCCAAATCCACACCCACAACCCTGTCTTCCATTTTCCATATTTTTGGTAACATCACCAATAGGGACTCGACTTTTTGTTTCTCTGGATTCATACACCTCCCCACAAGTGTCTTTGAGAAGCTTTTAATAAGCTCCGAATTATCGAAATGAGGCACTGTGATCTTCAGCCGTTTCCTGGTACTCTCCTCATTCTTTCTCTCCCCCATTCTTCCAACTAACTGGCCCTGAGACGTTCTCGAACGAACAAAAGAAAAGGAAGACTTTAGATTAGTCTTTGTAAATTTGAATCGAGAAGAAATGATGATATACACACTGATATCACTAATGTTTTTATAACCAAACCCAATTCCATCACCCTTAATCCAGAATCCTGTACCATTAAGACCACATCTATGATAATAAAATCTGAAATCGTATCCCCTGTCGATATTTGTCCGAATCCTCATAACAAAAGTTTGAAATACCCTTTGCTTTAAAGAGAGCAAAAGGAATACCTACCGGAAGTTGTATCTTCACTACGGGATTTCGCATCCCGCTTTGATCCCGTGTTAAACCCCAAATCCCATCGGATCTCACAATCTCGAAATTCTGATTCAGTTGCCAAAAAACCGTAAGAGAATCCTTTCCCTCTGTATAAATATGGAAGCATAGAGACTCAATTTCCCTATAATGAGTCCAAGATCCTTGCGACCTTGTTTCCAGAATCCCTGTATCCCATCCTCGCATCATAGGGGAACCCTAAATCGCGTTCGTCATCGCCGGCAGAGAGAGAAAATTTTATCGTTTCTTAATTATTAATTTTTAATTAATTACTTATTTTCATATAGTGGATGTTGTCTTAGATATGTAAATATATTTTAGGAAAATTATGTATAACTTAAAATATATTGTGCTTAGAATGAATTAAAAATTGATTAAAGTGTCTGATTCCAAAATACGTAAATTAATATATGATAATATTTTAAAATCTCATGCATATATATAAATTTTGCAAAAGAACTAAAATTGTAAGAGTTGGTTAATATTTATTTTAATTTTTAATATGATTTGAGTTATTTCAATAGAAGGTTACATGCATAAGTAGTTTATATTTTTTTGAAGCTCATGAACACATCAACATTTACAATAATTAAAATATTTATGAATTCTAAATAACTTTATAATTTAAATTTATTGAATGTTAACTGAATTTTTTTTTAAATAATCTTAAAATTGAGAATCCAGATTTGCTTTGGTATTTTGATTATGGTTATATTTAGTTTCACAAACATAAAAACATAAAATTGAAAAGAAAATTTAATATTAAGAAAACAAACAATTTTAATAATGATAAAATATCATATATCTGGCTCATTAAACTAATTTTTAATTATTTGATCAAGCAATGTTTATTGTTAAATTTATTTTTAGTTTCTAATATCTCTTAAAAATAAGCACTACACAAAATTTTGATTGTATTTGAAAATAATATTATATAAGTAAAATATAATTTATAGATAATTTTATATAATTGAAAGATATTATATTCAACTAAATATATGAAAATAAAAAATTCAATTATACTAATTATAAACTATTTTATTACTCTAAAGTATATTTTATGTTATTTAAAAATATTTTGAAATGTATTATTACTATTTTGTGAATTTTTTCTTTTTATGAAATCATATTATATATACATATATTTTTCGTTTTCAATTTTTTATGACATTAAAAAAATCATTTTTATAACATATATTTTTGGAAATTTTTGAAAAGAAAACTAAATAAAATAATTAAAAATATTATTTTTAATCCATTAAGAGTATCAGTGTAATCAACCATCGTGAAAGTGAACGTGAGAGCGACACATAGGAAACTGACTTTTCAAATAATATTAGAGAGAACTAATTTTTAATTATTTGATCAAGCGAAGTTTATTGTTAATTTTTTTTTTTAGTTTTTAATATCCCGTCAAAATAAAGTACTACACAAAATTGTGATTGTATTTAAAAATAATATTATATAAGTAAAATATAATTTATAGATAACTTTCTGTAAGTAAAAGATATTATAGTTAACTAAATATGAAAAAATTAAAAAAAATCAATAATACTAATTATAAACTATTTTTATTACTCTAAAAGTATATTATGTTATTTAAAAATATTTTTAAATGTATTATACTATTTTGTGAATTTTCTTTTTTTATGAAGTCATATTATATATACATATATTATTCATCTTCAATTTGTTATGACTTTATAAAAATTCCTTTTTGTTATTTATATTTTTGGTAATTTTGAAAAGAAAACTAAATAAAAGAATTAATAATATTATTTCAACTATTTTTAATTTATTAAGGGTATCTGTGTAATCAACTTTCGTGAGAACTAACATGAAAGCGACATTGAACCGGCTTAACCGGAAAGAAGAACCTTAATAATTACGTTTAGGAAGATCAAGTATTGGTTTAATATACATACCAAGTTTAAACGATTTTAATACTAGTACCAAATCACTTGCACAGACTGGTAGATATTGGTTTAAACTTACAAGATCGAACCGCCGATTGATTTTATTTATAGAAAGACTGCAACAAACTGAACAGGCTAAACCGGAAAGAAGAGGCTTAATTCCGGTTAGAAGAACAAGTGTTGGTTTAACATACACACCGGTTAACCCGATTTTAATAACTAATACCAAATCACTTGTACTGGTAGATTTTGGTCTCAAATATCTTGTCCTCTCTCCACCATTGGTGAATCCCATGTGCTTCTTTAAAATCTCTTGACGAGCTCATGTTAACCGTTAAAACCGCCGTAGGAATCAGATGAACCGGTGCTTCCGTATTCTTCCCTCCACTCACGACATCCATCACCAAACCGCCCAACGAGTGCTGTGTTGCTAACCTCTCTACAAAACCAGCTCCTATTTCCTCCATCTTGTTTCGGTGCTCGAAGTAGCCGATAAACTCCGAGCACAAGTGGTCCCCCGGGTTTACGTAAAGCCGTGGAAACCAATCGGATAAGGCAGCAAATGGGTCGGGTGGTGCTGGTAATGCACGGTGGTTTTGGCTGACTTGTTGGGTGGCTTTTTTGGCTAGAGCAAGTCCAGCTGTGATCACACTGCCTGCATTATAGATATAGCTAAAGTTAATATGCAGGACGTAGACATTCCGGCTACTCGGTTTGGTACGGTATGGTTTATCTAACTGAAGAAATTGGTATGGATGATTGAAAGTTACTTGCCTGCGATACGTATCCCATGTTTGATCCTCTTATCTTTGATTCTTTCGATAGGAGGAGACAAGAAAGGCGGGTTAAAGGCAAAACACTCAGGCAAAACTCCGGTTCTAGCGATTGTTTTCCCGGTAAGCAATGCCATGGAAGCACCAAGAGAATGACCAGCAAGCCACACATTGGAACAACCAACCGAAGCCACCATGTTTCTCACAGCTTGCATAGCTATCTCAAACCGTGTCGTAGTGTGCAACCCGTTTTTAATGATGTGGATGTCTAACTCGATGTCCCGGGAGATAGAGTCTGCTTTGTTAACCGTTCCTCTGAAGGCAATAACGAAACGCGGACTCAGTTGTTGGGACTTTACGGTATGAGAAGGCGGCTTGTACTCGTAGATTCCTCCGAATATGGAGAAGTCAGCGTCGTCTACAAGCTTACGAATGAGGCGGAAATGGAAAAACTCAGACCATGGTGGAGATAGAGCTAGCTCGGGACCTTCTCTTTGTAGCTGACGGTCACGCTCGGCTACATAGATTCCTTGGACCAAAGAGGCCGCTACGGATCGCCTGTGGTGTTCATTAGCCCTGGAGAATCAAAAAGACAGTTAAAAAACAACTCTCTGGTTTTTAAAACATAATTAAGTGCATACGGTTAAAGCAGGCTTAACTCTACACTAATGGTGCCAGAACAATTAAACTAACTCTTAACAACATGTCCATGAACACAAAGATTCATTTTTTATAACAAAGAAACCCACAAAGAGAAGATGGAGAGAAAGATAGAAACCAATCTACAGATGTTAAGTGTAACGGGCCAGTGAGGCTGAAATCATCTCTCTCGCAAATCATTGGTCTTCACTTCCTCCTCCACTGTTACTCTAATCTGGGAAAGCCTAAGACATATAAACAACAAGTGTCGGTGACAATTATTCACAGTTAAACATAAGTCACATGTAAAAATCTCAGGCTAAAATCCTAAAGAACCCTAATCGTAGTGAAGAATAATGGAATTCAACTAGACTGAAAAACATTTTAAAAAATATGGTTTTGCAGTGTGCTATCACTAGGAATTAGGAAATAACAGAAAAAAAAAAGTTCAGAACAAGGAAACGACATTATCCAATATCCAATCACAGAGACGAACTATAGAGACGGAAAAGGATGAACTGAAACTTGACGAACCTTGAGAGGCGGATTCAGATCTGGAGTTTGGTTAGTGTCACAGCGTTGTGATGTTTATAGAAAGGAGTTAATGGCGGAAGAGAGTGGTCTGGGGGCGCTTCTTCTATCAGAAAACCCCAGAAAGAGACATTTCAACTCTCTATGATATCGACGCGAATACGACGTCGTATCGGCTGCAAGGTACTTTTGCCGTATAGATCTAAACATTTGCTTTGTAAGTTTGGTAACCAATTTGATTTTGTTTATTTATATCTGGGGTCGAAAATCTATTTCCCACGGTGATCTATTTCTCCACGACATATCATATATCACTAAATATTCATGAAACTATAACTTCGTTTTATTTACGTTCAAATATAAAGTTCGAATTTCTCCACCAAATCAAAGTTATATTGATATTTCCTTGCAGTTATAAAGATCAAAAATCTAAAAAAATCCATAAAATCTATTTTAATTGGTTTATTGTTTGTAAACAAACTGTAAACCATATTAAGGTAATGACTAATTAGATTAAAATCCAATTAGTCAGATATTTTTATGTTCGAATGTTTGGTCAGGTTGCTGTTTTGATCCCGATCGGGATTTGGTTGGGCTTTTAGTTTTGTTATGGTTTAATTTTGCTCGGTTTTGTTATATGCAAGTGGAGAATTAAAATTCGATTTTCAGAATAATCAAATTTGGTAGAGAAATAGGTTTCAAACTTTATTCTCAGAAATAAATAGAACGGAATTATAGTTTTGTAGACAATTAATACTTTTTTTTTGTCACACGTAGATAATTAATGCTATATGATATTTTTTGCGGGAAAATTGATTGTCACCCCTATACTTTTTTTTGTACTCGGTTTGCAGTGATCAAGACTTCTTTTTTTTGTTGATTTTAAGATCAGAAAAAATTACACCAAGACTTCTTTTTCTTTGTTGATTTTAAGATCAGAAAAAAATTACACCGACTGAATTTACAAATTACTTAACCTGTGATTGTTATCATTTTATTAATAATGATAAAAATACACAAATTCAATATTTTCTTTGAATCAGCTTTTTCCTGTGAGTTTTTTTAACATATGGTTGAAGAAAGTAAGAAATTTAAGAGGGTTAATGAGAAATCTTCAGGCTTCAGAGGAATCATATCCATAAGGATTATTACTAGTCCAGTTCCACGAGTCCCTGCACATCTCGTCAATCCCATATTTGGCCCTGCGCATTGTCACAACCCCAATTCAATGTTAAGACACTTCTGTCAAGTCTTGTGTATGATGACTAAAAGAAATGAAACTTACTTCCAGTTTAATTCACTTTCTGCTGTCTTTGTTGAGGCATAAACAACTTCAGCGTCTCCTGGACGACGACCAGCGATAACCAGAGGGATTTTCTGATCGAGAAAGGATAAAGAACAAGTTCCAAACTTAAGCATAAACAGGAAACAAAACATGATCAAGAACCCAAGAACAAAAGAAAGCATCGTGTCTTTTTACCTTCCCAGACGCTTTTTCAAAGGCATCAACCATTTCAAGAACTGATGTTCCATTTCCAGTTCCAAGATTGTACACTTCACAGCCTGAATATAACAAACAGAGAGGGTTACAGAGTTGGAGTATAACTCACAGTAGATAAGAGAAACAAAAGGAGTTGTTAGTATCATCATACCGATTTTGCAATCTTCTAGCTTACGCAGAGCGGCTATGTGACCATCAGCTAAATCCATTACATGAATGTAATCTCGAACCTGAACAAAAAAAAAAAAGAGATGAGAATAAAATGTAGAAAAACTCTTATTTATTTATGAAAACATAAAGATAGACATGCATACCCCTGTTCCATCTTTTGTGTTGTAATCATTTCCATATACAGTGAGATGAGGTCTCCTTCCAACAGCGACTTGTTGGACAAAAGGCATGAGATTGTTTGGAATACCCCGAGGATCTTCACCAATGTCACCACTAGGATGTGCACCAACAGGGTTGAAATACCTAAGCAATACGATCTTCCATTCCGGGTCAGAGACATATACATCACGACAGATCTCCTCAATGAATAGCTACAATAAACCAAACAGACAATATATCCATAACTTCAGATTCACTTGCTTAACCAGAAAATTTAAATGTGCTTTGGTTAAAAAATAGTCCACCTTTGTTCGTCCATATGGGTTCAATGCAGAGATTGGAAACTCCTCTGTGCAAGGAACTTCTTTGGGTGAGCCATACACAGTGGCTGATGATGAAAACACAAGCTGGAAACAGGGTAGTAATCAAGAGATCAAACAAAGAAATAGAGAAAATGGTTTCAGAATGAGGAGACATGTGGTTGGAAAAATCATACATTTTTGCAGTTGTGTTGAGCCATAACTTCCAAAAGCGTAATAGTCCCAACAAGATTGTTATTATAATACAGCAAAGGCTTGTCTACACTCTCACCGACTGCTTTAAGTCCAGCAAAGTGTATCACTGCATCAAACCTGTTCATAGAAATAATTCCACGTTCATTAATAAACTTAAACTCAATCATATGCATAAACTAAAATCATTGTTGGTGATAAAATGAAAAAGATAGAAGATGGGCTTTTTTCTCTTTACCATACTTTGTTTCTGAGAAGATCTTCTCAAGGGCAGGTCTATCCCTGAGATCAACCTGCAATAATTAAAAAAGATAAGTTTTAAAGAAAGAGAATCTTCTGATGCTAATGAAACAAAAAAATCTAAATTCAACAAATGGCAGTCCAGTTTCAGATAGAACAGAACTTTGGTGAAGTACAACGATAATATTATCTTTTACTCTTTTACATGGTGCTGACAAATTTGTTCCTAAAGTATTAAATTTCTCTTAAAACATTATTTTCTTTGCTTCAAAATATATAAAATTTTGATCAAAACACACAAAAGTGAAGAAAAATATAAATTTTAGAATGTTAATCTAGACTAATTAACATAATAATATAATAAACTTCAAACAATAATAATATTAACATAATTAAAAATATTTATATTTAGAAACATCAGACATTATTCAAAACATCAATAGCTAAATTCCACTACAAATGGTGATAACTACTAAAATAAAATAACAAAATTAGCTAGAGCTCTCCAATATCAAAGAACTTCGAAAATAGATCTTTTTATTCACAGAATTTTATGCCTTAAACAACAGAAATAAATAAATAAATAAAAGAAGCCGCATCCTTCAGTAGTCAAATAGATGTTTAACAAGTCAAACCACAATCCAAATATTCGTTGAAACCCTAAATTATTAGAAATTATTCAGTTACACGTTACATGGCCCCTAGAAAAAAGCGAGATTCACCGAACCTGGTGGAAGGAGAGGCGTTCACCGTGTTCGGCGGCGAGTTTCTTAACGCGCTGGAGAGAAACGGCAGAAGAATTGTCGAGGTTATCGA
The DNA here is from genome assembly GCA_932364175.1 of Eruca vesicaria subsp. sativa. NCBI lineage: Eukaryota > Viridiplantae > Streptophyta > Magnoliopsida > Brassicales > Brassicaceae > Eruca > Eruca vesicaria. Next base: position 135,521 of record CAKOAT010099711.1, read on the forward strand.
CAACTACGGCGGAGTAACCACCGGTAAGCAGTTGAAGCACCGTGTGACTTCCGATATATCCAGCACCACCGGTTACCAAAACGTTCTTAGACACCATCGTTCACTAGACTTAGCCAAAGATTAAGGAAAAAAACTGTTTTTCTTTAGCAAAAGCTTTATTTTGTTTTGTAAAGGATTTAAGAGAAATGGTTTTATAGGACTGTTCGGTTGTTTTGTTTGTTTGTGATCCAGCGAAGAAGGGTCTTGATTTATAGAAACGGCGAAGGTTACGTGATTTCACTAAACATGGAAGTTTTGATTTGAACAGATAAGTTATTATACTAAAGAACTTACTCTTATTTTTGTCTTTATTTATTTTGACCGGTAAAAAGAAAAATAAGAAATTTAATAAAACGTAGATTTGATGGGAAAATAGAAGAGAGTCGCCACGTGGTGGAGTCTGGTGTGGATGTTGGATAATATTGTGTTTCAGTTATGGAAAGTGCCCTAAAAACATCTTCTTAATTAAGTTCAATGAGATGTTAAATTAAGATTTATCTACAAATCAGCCAGACAATATTAGCGGGGTACATATGGCGTAGTTAAGCTCGCACCTTTTTGAAGAACCTTACACTCAAAAATGGCCGGCCAAAAATCAAACCGAAAATTTAGAAATATCTCCAAAATTCTTATATCCAAAAAAACTGAACCAAAAAAAACAATAATAGACAGATCCAGGCCCAAAAGAACCAACCCTAATAGACTCCACCAGATATAACCAATACATACCCAACCTAATAACACGAATATACAAAACTCTAATTTTTTATTTTTTTTTATATATTTTAATTTATAATTTAGTTGAAATGTCTTTTTATTGGCAATCTTTATTTTTATTTTTATAACATCTTCAAGTAATATGAAAATTTAATTGTCAAATTTTTAATTTAAAAATGTAAATTTCAATTATTAATAGTTTATTTTGTTATTTTACATAATTTAAGATAAATATGATAATTTTCATTAAAATTTTGATGGAGTTTAGGTATTTTGGATCTTGTCAGATCTTAAATGCCCAAACCCGATCTGAACCCTTTACGGATCCAAAAAATACATGTATTTTAGATTTTAGTTATAGATTTGAACCATTCTGGACCTTAGAGAATATGACTCAGATCCAAACCAAAAATTTTGAAATACTTAGTTCACATGTATATGACCCAAAGAACTAGGACTTGAAAGGATTCGATATGAATCCCATGCGAAGACCTGAACGCTCAGATCTAATTTTGTTAATTGATCATTTAATCGTAAAATTACTTTACAAACTTATTAAGTATCTATCATAAAATATATTGATATTTGTTGATGTAGTTACTAAAAAAAACAAATTGTTAAATACTGAGTTGATAAATATTTATTTCTTTCTTAAGGTAAGATGCTTCGAAAATATGTTTTTTTTAAATATTCAGTATTTTGCATTTAGATAAAATTTAACTCTATTAACAATTATGTGTCGAAATTAATTTTGTATTCATCAATTTTTAAAATTTTAAAATTTATTATTAATTTATGTAACAAATTAATTTTGGGAGAATTGCTAATAACAACTAAAAGTTCAAGTCAAATGCAAAAGTGTACCTCACTTCCAGTTAAATGCAAAACCAACCTGAAAGAGTAGGAAAATGTCCATTTAGCCCTTATGATTAAACAAAAAATCAGAATGATATTTTACATTTCTATCCTTATGAAGTCTACATTTAATAAAGAGAAGTCTACAAGGTGTAGATTCTCAAATCAACAATATAGAGTTATTACGAAATCTATATTCTAAGTTAATCTTATAATTTTATTTTTAAAATATATAAAATAAACTGTGTGAAATTTCTTTCCAAGTCACCAATATAAGAATCAATATGAAGTATACAAATTAAAATTTGATATAATTAAACAATTTTAAAGAATATATATTGATTAGGTAACTATGTGTTTGACAACGTTTATGGTTTTAGCAAAAGATGTTCTAACTATGTGTTGTAAGTCTTAGATCTATAGATTTTAAATGTGTATTTTTATGTTTATATTCAAATAAAGTTATAATACAAACTCTGTGCATTTACTTTGCTACTATTTTATCTTATAAATTCTATTTTTGAAGATTTGTTTTCAGATTAAAAACTATTTTTCACATTTTCACATGTACATAATTTTCAAATCTGAAAATTATCCGATATAGTAGACTTGTAATGAAGTCTACAAAACTAGGAGTGTTTTTTTTTTTTGTATTATGTTTTCTCTCATAATTTTATCTTTACGTTGCTAATATTTTCTTCCATGGTTTTTATCTAGTCCTCCCAAAAATGAAAGATTCACATTTTCAAATATCTAGATTTTTGCAGATCTGAAAAAATTTATCTCATATAATAGACTTTGAAGTCTACAAGGTTATGGCTTTAATTGTTTTTTTCTTATTTTTTTCATAGTTTCATCTTTATTTTGCAGGTTTTTTCTTTCATGGTTTTTTTCTCTTCCACCAAAAATTGTAATATTTACATCTATAATGTGTGTTTTTCTATTTATATTTAAATAAATTTACATACTCAAACTCTATGTCTATAATTTACTACTAGTTTATTTTACAAATTCTATTTTCTAAACTTTTTAGATTAAAGTTGTTTTAATGTTAGTAATGTATATATTTTTCAGATATAAAATTTTTCGGATTGAGTAAACTACAAAAGAAGTTTATTAATCTTAACTTTTAAACAGACTTCGTTAGAAGTCTACTCAAATATGATTTTAATTTTTTTGTCTTATATTTTCTTCATAATTATATTTTATTTTGCAGGTATTCTCTTCCCAGGTTTTCAAATCACCTTCCCAAAAATATAAGATTTACATATATTCATTTAAAAATTTTATTTTGTTTTCTTTATATAAAACTAAATTTATAGATACAAGCTCTATGTTTATACTTTGCTAATTTTAGCTTAAAACACTATTTTGAAATATTTTGCAGAAAAGACTATTTTCAAATTTTGTAATTGTACATTTTTAGATCTGAAATTATTTTTGGCATGAAGTCTATTTAAAAATTAAGGCTGGTAGACTTTAAATAAAGTCTATTAAACCCATAAATTTTAAGTAGACTTTTATGAAGTCTACTAAAATATAATTTGAATATGTTTACTTTATGTTTCCTCATAATTTTATCTTATTTTGCAGGTACTCTTTTCCAAGATTTCATTTGAGATATCAAGATTATGAATACGCACACACTCTAGAGTTTTTAAGAAATTGCTTCGTAATAATTTATCTTTAGAAAATGTTCATTTTTAAATAAATATTCAGATACATAATCAATAAACATTGTATTGTTTGTTTTTTAATTTTGTTGCACTTGTATGATATTATTAATTCTTGTTAGCAATCAGTTTTTCAAAAAATACTCAGTCAGCCAAACAGTTAAAAACCACCATAAGCTAAAACAACAACTAACATACACAATACTGAATGTGTTAAAATTATGTAATCTGAAAACTTGTTTTATAGCAATTTTAGAGATTACACAAAAGAGACTAATAATACAAACTAATACAACTCCAATAATAATAAAAGAGCGTAGACTTTAGTGTTTGTCTACTTTCCTACCTGTGGATTAATAAAGAAGTCTGCTTTTGTTGTACACATTTAAAAAAAGTCTAAATTACGGAAATCAGACTTGTTTAACACTACATAACAATACCAAAGAAGCCTACAAATTAAACATAAGTTCATACACAACAACAGGTTACTGAGCCATTTCCTGTGAAAAAAAATGAAAATATACATAGTTAGCGATCATGTTTCAAAAAACTATAAAGTAGACTTACCAATACGTCTACGATTATTAGCTAACTACATGATCAAATTAAAAGTATCATAATTTCATAAATATAACATATTTTCTTTTAAAAATCACTCAAACATATTAGGATTAACTAACACACACTGTCAAACAAAAAAAAAATCTTGAAAAAACATAATGAATAATACACAAATTACTTTAAATATATTTTCAAACAGACTCCATAAGCAGTCTGCATAAATGTAGATATTCGTTACAGTTTACACATGTAGACTCTATATCTAGTCTTCTCTTTAGGTTAGTTTTTGCAATTGAAACTTTTACGGGTTACTTTCTATATTTGAAAAAACATTGTGATTTTATACATGTAGACTCCTATTTCAGTCACATATCAAAAATGTTAGTTTTTTCAATTGACCAAAAATCACCCAAAATTTGACTTACGGAAGTAGACATTAGCGGCAGTCAACATGTTGGATTTTTTTTGAAAGAGGTTAGTTTTGAAATTGACCAAGTTTGACTTTCTATTAGTAAATGGAAACAAATGTCTACATACCTGTTGACTTCACACAAAGTCTACCCTCAAATATGGGGGGTTAGTTTTGCATTGGACCAAAATAAAATAGTAGACTTCATGTGCAGTCCACCTTTTTTCTGAAATTAGTATACTGAAGTCTACACTTTTTTTTCTTTTTGGTCTACTTTTTAACATATTAGTCAAATACAAAACTAACCTATTCAACGGAGTCAAAGTTGGGGTCAATACTAAACAGACTTTTTGTAAACTTCTCTGGTAGTATACAGTCTGTAGATTGTCGAGGAAGTCTACATTGAAAAGTCAAAAGTTCGGTCAAATGCAAAACTAACTTCTTTTACGTAGACTTCTTTGTAAGTCTACCTCAGTTTTTGTTTTTGTTATCAAAGGTAATGACATAGACTTCCAAGGAAGTCTTCTTTACAAAAAAATATTTTGGTAAATTACAAAACTAGCATGTGCGTGTGGGAGTCGATTTCACCCTACTATCAAATAAATCATAAAAAAAGGAAACTTCGGGAAAACCCTAAGTTTCCAGAGGAACCGGCTATTTGCGAGAACCGCACAACGAAAATAAGAAAAACGATAACTTAGAATTTGAATGAGAATAAACGAAAATAGAGAGCAAAGAGGTTCTTATTCCGAATCTGCGTTGAACTGGTACAAAGAGAGTAGCCGAAAACGTAAGAACTAGAAAACCCTAATTGAGACGCAGCTCGCTAACAGAAAAACGGAAAGATTCCTAAATGCTAGTTTTGGTGGTGAGAGCTCTGAATTTNACGATAACTTAGAATTTGAATGAGAATAAACGAAAATAGAGAGCAAAGAGGTTCTTATTCCGAATCTGCGTTGAACTGGTACAAAGAGAGTAGCCGAAAACGTAAGAACTAGAAAACCCTAATTGAGACGCAGCTCGCTAACAGAAAAACGGAAAGATTCCTAAATGCTAGTTTTGGTGGTGAGAGCTCTGAATTTCGTCTGTATGCTTCTGCCCTAGACCTCCTCTTTATATACTCCTCGCCTTGGCTATCCGATCTTTCCATTTCGCCCAGATTTGACTAAATCGGGAATTTTCCATTCTTCTCGATCCTTCCTTTTCTTCTGCGGAAATCTTCTATTTCTCTTCAAACCTTCCTTTTATCTTTAAACTTGACTTTTATTTTCCTTCTGCGAGTAAACCGTCAAACACGTTGTCAAATCCGCGGGTTAGATTCCATTAAAATCGCGAGATGGGTTTTCATCGCGTTTTAGGTCCTTTCGGGCCGTTTTGCGATAAAAACCGTTTTCCAACTTTTACGGGATCATTTCCTGATCTGACGTCGTTTTTTATAATTTACTCGAGTTAATCGCAAGGTTTTACGATTTACTCGATTTTTATTAAAAACACGTTTTTTACGACTTGCTCGACGTTTTTTTATTAAAAAGCGCGTTTTTATGATTTTAACGAGAAATCCCAAATAAATCGTATAGTTTAGGCAATGTTCGGTGTTTTGTTTAACCGTTGCTGTTTTATACGATTTCCTCGAGTTCTTTCCGAGAAAACGAAGTTTTACGGTTTTTATCGTAAAACTCGAACGGTAAGTCGGATCGAGATGAAACGGGAGATGTTTCAGCCGTAATTTAGAATGCAATCATGTCGAAAGTCGTAAGTTTGAATCGGAGATGCGGGAAATCGAGACGCGGAGTGTCCGGGAAGTCTCTAGTTCGCCCATCGGCGAACTAAGCCGGGCCCGGCTTAGTTCGCCGATGGGCGAACTAGTCAAGCATGTTTTAGTTCGCCCATCGGCGAACTAGTTGCGACTAGTTCGCGTCTTACGGCTTTTTCGGTTTTTTGCGGTTTATTGCGGTTTTGTAAAACGATTCTCGAGTTTTATAAAACGATCTTTGGATTTCATAAAACGACTTTTGAGTTTTATAAAAACGATCTTCCAGTTTTATAAAACGATTCTCGAGTTTTATAAAACGGTTTCTCGAGTTTTATAAAACGGTTTCTCGAGTTTTATAAAACGATTCTCGAATTTTATAAAACGATTCTCGAGTTTTATAAAACGGTTTCTCAAGTTTTATAAAGCGATTTCTCGAGTTTTATAAAACGGTTTCTCGAGTTTTATAAAGCGATTTCTCGAGTTTTATAAAACGGTTTCTCGAGTTTTATAAAACGGTTTCTCGAGTTTTATAAAACGGTTTCTCGAGTTTTATAAAACGATTCTTGAGTTTTATAAAACGGTTTCTCGAGTTTTATAAAACGGTTTCTCGAGTTTTATAAAACGATTCTCGAGTTTTATAAAACGATTCTCGAGTTTTATAAAACGATTTCTCGAGTTTTATAAAACAATTTCTCGAGTTTTATAAAATGATTCTCGAGTTTTATAAAACGATTCTCGAGTTTTATAAAACGATTCTCGAGTTTTATAAAACGATTTTTCGAGTTTTATAAAACTATTCCTCGGGTTTCATAAAACTGTTCTTTTTGTATTTTCTCGGAGAGGTTTGGCTATTAATTCCGTCGTACCGATTTTGACCCCAACAGTTAGCCCCCCAGCTCGTAAGAATCGTGAGCCTTTAGCGTAAGGTTCTTGCGAGTGGGTAACCAGTTTTAGTTAAGTTAGGCGGAATTAATGGTCGGAAAGGTCCGTTGAAAGTGATCTTTCCACTCTCCAGGGAGCGGGAAGCGTTTAAGATTAGGGCTGCGCCTTGTGAAGGCTGCCTACGTACCCTTTTGAGGGGATCAAGCCTTTCGTAGTTCGTTTCGGAGTTAAGGTTCGTATGACCTTTTTCCCGGCAAG
>CAKOAT010099711.1:143453-186558 GCA_932364175.1 Eruca vesicaria subsp. sativa
GAGTTTTATAAAACGATTCTCGAGTTTTATAAAACGATTCTCGAGCTTTATAAAACGATTCTCGAGTTTTATAAAACGATTCTGAGTTTTATAAAATCACTTTTGCGGAAAGTAATGATCTCCCTTTTACAGAAGCTATCGCAGACGTTGATTTCGAGAGTACGGTTTTCGACACCAACAGTCGCGAGCGATTTGCAACAGGTTATTCGGATGCGGAAGCTGTTCAATGGGCGCATGGTGATTATCGCGAATGTCGCGGGGTCCTTCATGGGTTATCCCTGACTCAGAATGAAGGGTATTCGTTTGCTAAGGAATCCCAAGTGCGATGGGAAGATTTGAATCGGGAAAAAGATACGCAGTCCGAATTTTTCGATCTTAAGGCGCGCATGTGGGATCAATGGGGGCGAGGTAGATCAGTCCGCTTTTGACGACTTTGATTATTAGTTTTTTCGATTTTGTCATTGTTTTTTCGGGACTGGCCATTGGTGGCTTTGAATCCCTACCGCTGGGCGGTGTGTATTTGAATGCTTTTAATAAAACATTTTCTAAGTATGAAATTCGTTTTTTATGTTAGATGTAGAGGGAAGAATACGAGTTGTCATCTCGTACCTAACTCTTAGGTTTAGATCGTCCGATTCGTTAACTCGGGAGACTTCGATTTTCGCGAGTGTTTAGATGTGGGCGAAGAGACATGCCTTTAGGATCTCGATTCATGCCTTGAGACGTTAGCGACCAGTGTGCTGGGTTTAGGTCAAGACCTAGGTTTACTTTCAGATTGGGGCCGTGCGATGACTAATCGGCTTTCGTTTTGCCCGTTGCGATTTTAACCTGATTCCATACCGATTTAGAATCCGCGATAGGTTCTCGGCTTATACGATTCGTCTGGTTGGAATCGAGCATCTCACCGGGAGACTGTCCCGGAAGTGCTGACCAAAAATTTGGATTTCTTTTATAGCGCGCTATTTTATCCTCGTCGAATGTATGCGGACCGATAGGTCAGTGCGTTTGTTTAGGACGGCTAGCGTGCTCAACGGGGCCAATCGCCGAGCGTTTGTGTTTTTTTTTTTTTTTTTTTTTTTTATAGTCGCGGACGGACTTTGGGAAAATAATTTTCTTTGAGAATTTAGGCGACGTCTCGCCTGTTCTTTCCGAAAATATTTTGATATGCGAATTTTTGTAAAAATGATTGAGTGATTGTTACTGCGGAAGCGTTTTTCCGGATTTACATTTTTCGATGGTAGCGGAGATATTCTAACTTTGTCTTTATTAAAAATTTCGAAAAATTTTCGATTACAAAGTTAAAAGAAATTTTGTAAAAATTTTTGGGAGTATACTAATACTCGTATACTCACCCACTCCCCCCCCCCCGTTTTGGAAGGGGGGATAGCTGAACTCGTCTTTAGGCGAGCTGCCTACGTATTCCTTTCAGAAATCAAGCCATCTCGTAGTTCTGATTGTTTGCGCGAGTGTGTTTACTCGGCTGTCGTAGACTTCTCGATCGCTTTTGTCGCGGGATCGGTGTCTTTGTCCGGGATTGTCTCCTCCGGTTGGGCGGAAGCGATGGGTGCGGAAACTTCTGGTTTCTCGGCCGTTTCTTGCTTCGGGTCGTCGTTTGCGGGCGGTGGTGTGACCTTTGCCCGTTTTGGTTTCACGATCGCGACCGCCAATTGCCTTAGCTTGTGTTCGGCCAGGAAGCAAGATCGCGATTGTCTTTGGCATCCCCAAATTATTGCGACTCCCGTAGGCGTCGGGAATTTGATGCCTAAGTGGTACGTGGACAGAACCGCCTTCATGGAATTTATCCAAGGCGTGCCCATAATCACGTTGTAGATAGCCGGGACATCGACTAGCGCGAAGTTAACGATTTTCGTCACTTCTTTAGCGACGACCGGTAGTCGGATTGATCCCAGGGTCATTGACGTTTGGCCGGAGAAACTAGTCAGCGGTTTTGGAATCGGCTCGACTTCCGAGAGGTCGATTCCCATTCGTGCTAGCGTGTTGCGGAAGATGACGTTGACCGTCCTTCCGGTATCAACCAGGATTCGCGTATCCTCTAGATCGCTTATCACCAAATCGATGACAAGGGGATCGGTATGCGGTTGGTCGATTCCGCCGGTTTCAGCATCATCGAAAGAGATTACTCCTGTCGGAGAATCGTCCATCGGCACCTTCCAACTCGAGCCGGTTTCGGCTCTACGTTGGTAGGATTTTATCGACGAGACGGTGTCGTTAAAGTATGGCGATTCACCGATGATCATGTTGATTTTTCGGCGGTTAGCATCGTTACCCTTCTCGTCTGTTCTTCTTCCGCGTTTTTCGCCCGACTGATTTCCCTGAAGTGGGGTTTGCGCGTTTTTGTCATCCTTCGGTACGCGGTCCGAATCGCGGATGAGATCCTTGACACTTGATATCTCGGAGAGTTCTTCCGCGACTAGCTTTGCGGCCAGTCTGGCGCAGAGAACTTTGCAGTTCACGGTGGAATGACCATGGGTTTGGTGGAGGTCGCAGAAAGAATTCTCATCGTAATTCGAATTTCTCGTCCACGTGTTTCCCGTAGTTCGCCCTTGCTCCGAACCGGAGTTGACAGCGTAGTTATGCGCCCCTCGGAGATCCTGTCCCTCGTGATGGACGAGTTTGTCGTTACGAGAGCTTTTCTTTTTCTGCTTCTGCTCGGACGCGTTATCCTTTGCGGATGTTTTCGTCGGCTTATGCTTCTCGGACAGGATTTTAGTTTCCTCCTCGATGGTTATGAAGTCGGTGGCCTTATGGAGCGCGTCCTGGATCGTCCGCGGTTTCTCGAGAGTTATCCACTTGCGGAACTTCGATTTATACCAGAGCGATTTTCTTAACGCGTCGATGGCGGCTTTGTCGCTAATGCCGCTAACCCTAGCCATGACGAGTTTGAACCTACTCATGAAATCGCGGAGAGATTCGTCCTCCTCGTGCACCAAGCTCCAGAGATCGGCGTCGGAGGTTTCCGGGTTAATGAACATTGAGTACTGTTTCAGGAACTCCGAAGCCAATCGACGGAAACTTCCGATCGAGTTTCGCCTAAGTTTGGCGAACCATTCGAGCGCGGCTCCTTCTAGGTTTTCGACGAAGAGGCGGCAGTAGCCTGCGTCTTTTTTGTGGTCCTTGAGCTTGGCTCGTCCCATGGTGATCTGGAACGCTTGCAGGTGCGCTTTGGGATCGGTCGTCCCGTCGTAAGTTGGCACCTTAAGCTTTCCGGGATCGGGCAGCTTGATCTCGGTGATGCGAGCCGTGAAGGGCATTTTCCGAGACTCGTATAGCAGCCGATCGATCTCGGGTGCGGCGCTGGTCGCATGGTGAATCTGAGATTTCACCGCTTTTACCGCTGCGGCCGTTTTGGTAATGTATTCGCGGAGATCGCGAATCTCGGTTTGATCGCCAGCAGTTTTCCGAGCTTGTCGGCGTTTGCCGCGAGTGACCGGAGATCGCTCCTCGGCGGTTTTTGCGTATCGCGCGAATTCGAGTTCCCCTTCGTCTCCAGTAAAGGAACGTTCGGGAGAAGACTCCGGTCGAGGACTGCGAGTTTTCCTTCTCCTAGGATGGACGTCGGCGTCTTCGTCTGTCGAGTCGGCCTGGTCGCTCGTTTCCAAGTTGACCCATTCGATGCCGTCGCCTTCGGTCTCCTGTTCGCGAATAGGAGATTTTTCCGATTCGTTCAGTGTCGTGTCAGGGTTTTCTTTTCTGGAATCCTTTTCCGGTACGTTTCCCTGATCAATCCTGGGACGATCCGTAGGAGCGCCGAAATCGGGTCTCCTTCCGTGGATCTTGGTAGTTCCGCGGGGGCGAATTGCTTTGGTTCTCGCAGTTTTATAAAGCGATTTCTCGAGTTTTATAAAACGGTTTCTCGAGTTTTACAAAACGGTTTCTCGAGTTTTATAAAACGATTCTCGAGTTTTATAAAACGGTTTCTCGAGTTTTATAAAACGGTTTCTCGAGTTTTATAAAACGATTCTCGAGTTTTATAAAACGATTCTCGAGTTTTATAAAACGATTTCTCGAGTTTTATAAAACGATTTCTCGAGTTTTATAAAACGATTCTCGAGTTTTATAAAACGATTCTCGAGTTTTATAAAACGATTTTTCGAGTTTTATAAAACTATTCCTCGGGTTTCATAAAACTGTTCTTTTTGTGTTTTCGCGGGGAGTTTTGGCTATTAATTCCGTCGTACCGATTTTTAGACCACAACATAAGCCTACACATATGTGTCGACATACAAAACAATCTATTATCGCGACACAGATCTGAAAAATGACGAAAACCATACATGTAAATATGTACCTTTTTAGGTGTAAAGCTCGTTTCCACCATTTTCCACGGTCCAAGCTCCAAATATGGGCTAACAGAATACACTCGACAATATGAATTTATGCTTATGAAAATGAAAGTTATGAGAGTTTTTTAGAGGAAAATAGAGAGGAAAGGAGAGGAAATAAAGATTTGTTTGCTTAGAAACTTAAAAAAATTGTTGAAACTAGAGGTTTAAAGAGCTAAAAAATGCTTGTTAATTAATGGTGGTTGAAAAAATTATTATAATGACATTGTTGTAAATAAGAAGAAATATTTAGGGTATAATAGAGTTTTTAGGCTTTTTGAAATAAATAAATATATAATGGCATATTTGTAAATGATTCAAAAACATAGGGAGGGATTGGAACTTTCATAGGTGAATAGTAAAGACAAAAAAAAAGATTGGTTTTGGGGTTGAATTGAAATTGTGGGTTGGTTTTGAAAAACACCCATTATTTGCAAAATAATTTTTCCCATGGAGCTCTTACGTTAAAAGTTAGAGTGGTTAACACCAATTCTACATTATACCTTTAATGATAAAAATATATAAATTACCCAAAAACAAAAACGGATTTAAATTTTATTTTATTAGATACGAGATTTTATTATATATATGGTGTTGTTATCCAAAAAATAACTTGACTAAAAAGTTAAAAGTTCCAAAACTGAAAACTCATAACTAAATATTGATCAAACAAAATTTATTTTTATAAATAATTAATATAGTGTTCAAATAAAATTTTAAATTATTTAACACGATATAACTTTCAAATGAAAAGATAGATAATACTTTTCTCATTATAGTCTTTTAATTAGTAATGCGTTTAAATAATTATAAAATGTTCATGCGAGCGAAACATCTAATTTTACATATATTTGTTTAGAAATTTAACTATATTTTTAGGGACATTTGCTAAAAACAACCTAAAATTTCAAATCAAATGAAAAGTGTACCCCAATTTTAATTAAATGAAAAACCAACCTAAAAGGATAGGGAAATGTCTATTTACTCCTTATGACTAAACAAAAAACAAGAATGCTATTTTACAGTTTTATCCTTATGAAGTCTACATTTAATAGAGAGAAGTCTACAAGGTGTAGGCTTATCATGAAGTCATTATTATAGACTTATTACGAAGTTTACCTTCTAAGTTAATCTTATAATTTTATTTTAATAAAAATAAATTGTGTGAAATTTCTTTTAGGTCATAAATATAAGAATTAATATGAGGTATATAAATTAAAATTTCATATAATTAATTTTTTAACGAATATCTATTGATTAGGTAACAATAATGAAATAGTCATAGTAGATTTCAAAAAAATTCTACTAAGTAGACTTACAATAAAGTCTACTCCAAAATTTTAATTATAGTAGACTTCAAAAGAAGTCTGTACTATCAAATTTTTTAACCTAGTACAATTTTTTTCTCCCTATATAAATGAAATTTAAACAATCTCTCTCTAAAATGGCTGCACATGTTTCTAAAAAACTCTCACTTCTCTCTAAAACTTTCTCCCTTCTCTCTAAAATTCTCTCATTGCTCAATTCTTTGAAGGTGATGATGCATTTTTGTTTAGTTTGTTAATCTTTTTTATCATGTCTTTTTCACAATATTATCTTGTGTTTGTAGGTTAATTCATGGTTATCACTCTCCACTCTAAAAATGTAATTCTTAGGTCTATAGATTTTAAATGTGTATTTTTATGTTTATATTCAAACAAAGTTATAAAAACAAGAGAAAATTACTAGAATGATACACAAAAGCTTGTATATTACTAGAATAACATACATTTTCTAAAAATTACTAGAATATTTCCAGACTCCTAGTAAATTACAATAAACACTCTTTTTAATTTTGTTACTATTGATACAAATTTTAATTATTAAATCCACATCATAATTAGACAATCTACGTCACTAATTTGTGTCATCAACATTTACACTGGAAATTCAACCGTCCCATATCTCCGGTGAATTAAAAAAAAAGTCATAATGTCACAACTTCTTCGTCACAACTTCCGTTAAACCCTAACTGAGTATGAAATCACGGAATCATCTTCGTCACAACTCTCGTATCAAACTGTTCCCGATATCGTAAATTATCTTCGTCGAAATCCTCTTCTCCGCAAAAGTTTCGACGCAATCGTATCTACGACATCATCTTATATGGTATGTTGTGGCTGAGTTTGATTTATATTGTGAACGAGTTTGATTTAAGACGTGGCTGAGTTATAGATTATGTTGTAACTGAGTTATTGTATAGTGTGGCTGAGTTAAGTTTGATTTACGTTGTGAAAATATAGTTTTCCATTTCGACTGAGTTATAGATTATGTTGTGGATGAGTTATTGATTATGTTTTGGCTGAGTTATTGATTACTATGGCTGAGTTATGGATTATGTTGTGGCTGACTTATTGATTATGTTTTGGCTTAGTTATTGATTATGTTTTGGCTGATTTATTGATTATGTTTTGGCTGAGTTTTGTTTCTATTACGACTGCGTTATATGGTGGCTGGGTTACTGCTGAGTTTTGTTTCTATTGCAGCTGATTTGTATATATGTGTTTTAGGATCAGATGGCTATTTCTGAAGATCAAGCACGGGATTATCCTCCACGACTTTACGCTGAAGGGGCTTCTAATCTAGAAAGTAAAGAGACTAATCACAATTTGCAGATGGGAGATTTCCCTAACGTCAGAGAAGCAATATGACAGGATGTGTGGGATCACATGAGGCATAGTCCTCTTGGAATTATTGTTAAGCTAGCTGAACGCAAAAGCGTGTGGTCTGGTAGGACTGACCACTATCTACTATGTCGACAGCTTCAAGTTCAAGTATACATGAAGGAGATTTGTAGTCTAGTTGGTGATGAACCTATCATGTTTAGCTTACACGAATTTGGTGAGATCACTGGGTTAAACACAGATCCAGTGCCAACAGATAGTTTTGAACATGAATACAAAGCGTTTTGGGAGGAGTTTAATCTGCCGCTTGGGGTGGGACCCAAGTTAGATTAACTGAGGGCAGCATTAGAGGTATGTCCGGTCTGGAGTTTTGAAAAGCGTAAATGGTTAGGGCTGTTACTTCTTCAAGCCATGGGACTTTATGCTTTGCATCATAATTCTAGGATATCGTTTGAAAGTGCAAAAAGAGTATTCGACGATGAAGCCATGATGACGTATCCATGGGGTCGGACTGCATATGAAGTTCTTATTGACTCTATCAAGATGTTGAATCCACAAGAAAGGACATACACCATAAGCGGTCTGAAGGACGTGTTATTGGTTTGGGCGTCATTTGTTTTGGAGAGCGTTTTGGGAGAGTGGTCAATGAGCAAGAAGTTCCACTTTTTCGATGGGGTGGAAAGCGTACACTTTCAAGTTTTGATACTGTCATTACTGAGGAGATTAGAGAACATGGCGAGGTAAGGATGGTTTTTTTTGGTATTTGAGCCATAAAATAACTAATAACTCAGCCACAAAGTACCAAACCCAGCCACCATATAAACACTATCTCAGCCTCTTGGTTTTAGTTATTTTATGGCTAAGTTAGTATGTATATAGTGGCTGGATTTTTTGGTATTTTTTATTTGATGGCTGAGATAGTGTTTATATGGTGGCTGGGTTTTGGTACTTTGTGGCTGAGTTATTAGTTATTTTATGGCTGATTATTAGTTTTAACGGCTGAGTGATTAGTACTTTGATGGCTGAGTTATTATGTATTTGGTGACTGATTTTGTAGGTGCGCGTGAGAAAAATGGTTATGAAGGACTCCATAGAAGAGATGCTTCCTCAGTGGCCGGATGACCCGCAACTCGTTAACTTGATAACATACATATATACAGGTCGGTTTGTTAGAGGTTTTTGGGGGAACACATATGAAACGCAAACAAACAAAGGCTGATGTTTCGTCAAAGGATGTCCGAGTGAGCAGCTTCCAAGAGGATGAAGCTGTTGTGGAGGGAAAGGGTGCTTGCGAGAAGGAAGGTACGGATGATATTGAGAACAATCCGATAATGTTGAGATTAATGTATACTCTAGATAGAATTTCCTCAAAAATAGACATCTACTATAACATATTTGAAAACTTCGAAGCGCGGTTATCCAGAATCGAGTCCACAGATATCGAGTCCAGAGATACGAACATTGCTGATTTGGCCAGAGTTGCAGTGGAGGAGTACTTCTCTAAAGTTCCCGAATAATCTTTAACGTTGCCATCACCATCACCGCCACCGCCGCCACCGCCACCACCGAAGTCTTTTCCGCAGCACTCAGTCAATAGTCCACCTGCTAAGGCTTCTGTCAATAGTCCACCTGCTAAGGCCTCTGTCAATAGTACACCTGCTAAGGCCGTGCAAAAGAATTTGGCTGATGACATTGATTTCGTTGGTATTTCTCCTGCAAATGACCAAGCCTTAGGACGCGGAAACATGGTAAGGTTAAAACTAAAAGGAGATGAGGTTAAAGAGAAGGACAAAGAAGAGACTGAGTAAGCAAAGAAGGAGGCGGCTGAGTTAGCAAAGAAGAAGGAGGCGGCTGAGTTAGCAAATAAGAACGAGGCGGCTGAGTTAGGAAAGAAGGAGGCGTCTTCTAAGAAGAAGAAAACGGCTGAGTTAGGAAAGAATGAGGCGTCTACTAAGAGGAACGAAACCTCTGAAAGAAAGAAGGAGGCAACTGATTTAAGGAGAAAAAAGGCGGCTGAGTTAAGGCGACGGAAGGCTGAGGAAAAGAAGGCGGCTGAGTTAAAGAGGAAAGAGAAGGCTGAGTTAAAGAAGGTTGAGAAGGCTTAGTTAAAGGAAGAGGTCCCAAAAAGGGTGATGCATCGCGGTTGTATAACAGTAGCTGTACCTTAGCCGAAACAGATTCAAGCCGACAGTGAGCTTGCGGATATTATTGACGAATTTTTCGCAACACAAAACGAAGTGCTTCCGGAGTCTTATGTGGAGGAAGAGGATATGATCAGATCCGAAAGAATAAATCAATATTGGGAGAAAAATGTTCAGTTAAACTAGGGCTTCTAGCTCAAGTGGTAAAGGACTTACAGCTGTGAGTACCGCCACCTGGGTTCGAATCCCGGCCACTGGGGAATTAACATTTCGGCATCGCCAGGGACAGCGGACCGACACGTGGCAACACGTGACTAGTCTGGATCACTTCTGTGAGGCCAGGATACCTCTGTATAATTCAAAAAAAAAAATGTTCAGTTATCTGCAACTGGGTGTGCATCGCAACTCGCCGCTGATAATGCTCCTTCAGCACCAGTTTTTCCTCACATTGGAGACAATTGAACGACATGCATGAGGAAGAATTTTGAACCTGCACCAGTAATATATGATTCTTTAGGACTGGTTGATCTAGCAAAATTGGATAAACTTAGGGAACACCTAGAGAAACATAAGGGCATTCCCACTTCAAAAACAACAAACCATGAGGGTGAGTTCTACAGAATCATCGTCACGCCAAGACCGTGGCCAGACATCAAATATGGATGGCTGTATGATGATGTAAGTATTCCTTGGCTGAGTTATATATTTTATGTGGCTTAGTTACATGTTCTTTACGGCTGAGTTTAGTATTCTTTGTGGCTGAGTTTAGTATTCTTTGTGGCTGAGTTAAGTATACAATGTGGCTGAGTTTAGTATTCTTTGTGGCTGAGTTATGTGTTTTTACGGCTGAGTTATAGATTCGTTTATATTGACTTGATTTTGTGTTTTTGCATAGCATGTTAGTGCGTTTATGCGAGTCCTCATCAAAAGGTCCATGCGAGATCCCACCCCCTTCTGGTCCAAGCGCATTGCATTTGTTGACGTCTGGTTTCTCAGTGTATCGGTTCACGATTACAAGCAGTACAAGTTAAATCCGAGGCGGTTCAAATTTGTAGATAATGGCTATGAAGAGTTAATAAACGGTAGGATGCCCAAAGACTGTCCTACTAACTTGAAGTGGTATGAGGATGTGGATCACCTGTACGGAGTGCTTCAAACTTCAGGCGATCATTGGGTGGGGTTTCACGTGGATCTGCATAAGGAGAAGATTGACTGCTATGATCCAATCATTGGACAGGTAACACCCGAAAGTGAACAGAGAATTATAGATGCATTTAAGCCTATTACGCAAATTCTACCTTCGATTTTGAACAAAAATATTCCTCTCAATCTCCGAAAACCCAGTAAGAAGCAGTTTGCGTTCCGAAAGAGGAAAGGAAAATACATTCCACAAAACAACCAAGTTGGCGATTGTGGAGTGTATGCATTGAAGTTTATGGAATGCTTAGCGCTTGGCGTGACTTTTGATGGGATAAATGATAAGAATATTCAAGGTATACGGGTGAAGATGGCAGCATAGATCCTCGATGAAGGAGGAAATGACTTGTATGCTCAATTTTTGTAGCCTTTGAACAATTTGTATTTGATTTTCGTTTAATATAACCCAACCGAATCATATTTATAATCCAGCCGTAACGCTTTCTATAATTCATCCATACCTCAAACAGACCCTAAAATCGAAAAAGTTTAATATAACCCAGCCGCATCGTTTTAATAATCCACCCGTAACACTTTACATAACTCAGCCATACCACAAACCTACCCTAAAATTAAAAAAGTTTAATATAACCCAACCGCATCGTTTCTATAACCCAGCTGTCTCACTTTGTATAACTCAGCCATACCACAAACCTACCCTAATATTGGGAAATGTACTTTAAAAAGTTATTATAAATTAATATTATCAGTTTTAGATGAATATATAATCAACAGAATGTGTATACTTCTTTAAATTTACAAGTTTCGAATTGATCATGATCTTGAGGTATAAGTTGTCTTACAAATACTTATAACCTTATGTAACTATATAAGTGTTGAACGCACCAAATACAAAGTATACCATATAATTTTTTTTTCTCAACTGAATCTGTGTAATTTCTGGAATTTTATAGTGGTACCTAAACCATAAACACTAAATCCTAAACACTAAACCCCAAATACTTAACCCTAAACCCTAAAACATAAAATTATCCTAAACATTAACTCAGCCGTAACATGCAAACAACTCAGCCTATGGGCGGGAACTTGAAAATAGGTTTGTGCAGGAACTTGAAAATATTTTAACCCATACTTGGCCCAGCTCTATACAACGATTTAATAAAGTAACTTTTTCAGAAGAAAAAGTTGGGATTATAGTTCTAAAAGAAAAATGTCTTCCTCATCTAACACTATCTCATCAGGTAATGTAAACCGACTACGTACGAATGGGGAGAGAGGAACGCCAAAACAATGTTGGTGTGGTGCAGCCTCAGAGATATGTACATCCAGATCAGTTAGAAACCCAGGAAGATTGTACTATTGTTGTGCAAGAGGATATAATAAAGTTAAATTTTGTTCTTATTTTCCATATATTCATTTCGTGCTACTGAGATCTGATTATATTAGTGCAAGCAGAGACATTTATTCAAATGGACTGATGAGTGTTTGGTAGAATAGGTTGAGGATATGAAGTTTGTAATGAGTGACATGAACAAAGATTTGACGGATGTCAAGGATAAATTCGGTCGGTTGGAGAAAGAGTTTGAAGGAATCAAGACAGAATTAGAGGTGTGATGTGTAAGGAATGTGGTGGTTTGTGTGTTATTTGTGGGCATATTTTGCTACTATTCATTAATGTA
This sequence comes from Eruca vesicaria subsp. sativa, assembly GCA_932364175.1. Lineage (NCBI taxonomy): Eukaryota > Viridiplantae > Streptophyta > Magnoliopsida > Brassicales > Brassicaceae > Eruca > Eruca vesicaria. The sequence goes on from CAKOAT010099711.1 coordinate 155,438, forward strand.
GTCTTGTATCGTTTATCAATAACCCAGCCTATTTTAACATAACTCAACCGTAAAGTTCAATAACCCAGACGTGTATTCAATAACTCAGCCTTCAAGTTCAATAACCCAGCCGTCAATTTCAGTAACCTAGCCGTCAATTTCAATAACCAAGCCGAGAATTTCAATAACTCAGCCATAAAGTTCAATAACCCAGCCGTCAATTTCAATTACTCAGCCGTAAAGTTCAGTATCTCGAGAATGCGATGTTTCGTATTTCTGGAATATTTTAAGAGATCAACAAATCAATAACTCAGCCGCATTATTTAGTTAAGAGGAAGGTGTTTAAGGATTGAATCCTTGTTTACGTGGCAAGCTATGATTGGATCGGTGGAATAATGTATACGGCTTTGGAAAAAAAAATCATTCGATCTCTCTCACGGAAAAAAGCTCTCGGTGACCCTTTAGGCGATTTCATCTCTTCGTGTACTCAAGGTAGATCAAAGCCTTAAACTTGTTGATTTCTTGATTTAGATTAGGTTGCATGTTGATTTCTTCGTTGTACGGTTCTGATTTGGGGTTTACTCGATTAGGGTTTGGGTTTTACTTGATTTGGGTTTGAAAACAATCTCAGATGGCGAATCCGCATGAACCTCATTTCTTCCAGACTCTGCTTCCTGGTTTCGACATTGGCGTGGTAGACACACTCTCTCTATTTCTACTCTGTATATGTTCATAATTTTGAGTTTTGCTTAACTTTTCCTTTTTTAGACTTGCAGACAATACCACTGGCCTTCTTCTCAAAGCACATAGAAGGGAAGACAAACCAGAAAACATGGAAACTAAGATCGGACGCTTCAGATAACACTTGGGAAGTGATACAAGAAGGCATGAGACTCACCGGATGTTGGAAAGATTTCACCACAGCACATGACCTTCGAATCGGTGACATTTCCATGTTCAAACATGAAGGAGACATGGTGTTTCATGTCACTCTTTTGGTCCTAGCTGTTGTGTGATTCAGTATACACATCCTCACCACAAGATTAGTAAGTTTCAATCAAAGTTCACCATAATAGCATAGCAAACTTGTGAGATGTTTTTGACGTTGAAAAATTGTTTCTTATGTTTCAGGAGGAACATGGGCAATGTCTTCTTTCTCATTCGACTACTGTTTTTTGGCTGAGATCACTGCTTCAAATCTAAAAGAAGACAAGCTTGTGAGTAGTTTACGTTTTGTGTCTCTATTTCAAATCTAAAATAAGGCAAACTTGTGATATGTTCTGTGTCTTTACGTTCTGTGTTTGCAACATCTTCATGTAGCAGCTTTGCGATCTACTGCTTTGAACAAACAATGCTAAGAGATGATACTCGTGAACAAAGAGGGAAATTCATGGACTGTGAGTTTGCGATTTAGCGAATCAGGCGGCATGTATTACATCAGAAGAGGCTGGAGACAGTTTTGTTTTGATGACATATGCGACATAGGAGACTTATTTGTGTTCAATGTGGTTGGAGATGGGAAAACTTCTCCATTGATGTGTGTATGTCCGGAAAGCAAAGAGTGTTCTAAAATACTGAGCAAACACTTGAGAAGAAAGAGTGGTGAGTTCTTTGTGTTGAAGTTGACTTGCTTGTTCTGTCTTTAACTTGCTTCTTTTGTCTTTAACTTTCTTGTTTTGTCTTGTTTTGCAGGTCACATTGCTTCTGGCTCAACTTCCTCATCTCTTTGTTTCACCTCTCGTACTGCCTAAGGTTGTAATGAATGTACTAGCTAGGTCCTTTGCTTTGTTTCCTTTTCTTGTAAGCTACTTGGTTTGTACTCTGCTTCTCCTAGATTTCCAATAACTCAGCTGTTAAGTTCAATAACCCAGCCATATATTTCAATAACCCAGCCTTACTTTAAGATAACCTAGCCGTATAGTTCAATAACCCAGCCGTGGATTCCAATAACTCAGCCGTCAAGTTCAATAACCCAGCCGTGTATTTCAATAACTCAGCCACTTTACGTTATTTACTCAGCTTTTCATATGTTAATAACTCAGCCGTGTATTTAATTAAATCTATAACTCAGCCACTTTATGTTATTTAATCAGATTTTCATATGTTAATAACTCAGCTGTGTATTTCGTTAAATCTATAACTCAGCCGCTTTATGTTATGTAATCAGATTTTCATATTTTAATAACTCAGCCGTTTATTTAGTTAAATCTATAACTCAGCCGCTTTATGTTATTTACTCAGATTTTCATATTTTAATAACTCAGCCGTTTATTTAATTAAATCTATAACTCAGCCGCTTTATGTTATTTAATCAGATTTTCATATGTTAATAACTCAGCCATTCATTTAGTTAAATCTATAACTCAGCTGTTTTATGTTATTTAATCAGATTTTCATATGTTAATAACTCAGCCGTGTATTTAGTTAAATCTATAACTCGGCCGCTTTATGTATTAATACAACCAATAGTCTATAATTGAAATTTCAAAGGAAATCAAAATATTAAATTTGCAAAGAAAATCAAAATATTAATACATCTTCACCACTCCCTTGTTCAATAATCACGCTCATCAGTTCAAACTCACGGAAGAACAGCCCAACCTCTTTAATCCAGAAACAACGGTCACACATGTTGTCACCCTTACTGGTGTTAATGCCCCACAGGCCGATCCAGTTTCTGTCCCCAATATCACAACATTGGCAGCTGGAGAACGATGGTATAACCGATGAAATGAACTCCAACCTCTTTGCGCGGAAGTCGTCACCATGCCACAAACCCCATCCCCATTTCACAGATCGCACTTGTTTCCCAATCCTATCAGCATATTCCATTGTAAAACAAGCAAAATAATCCTCATCATCCCAAAATATTTTCCTAGTCATTGCGTATGTACACGCGGCACGCTCATATCCTACATCCGCTGCACTCTTCATGAGAGTATTTCTTCTCAAAGGTCGAATGTGAAAAACAACTGGACACCCTTGATATATATTGTTCTTGGGTTTCCCTCAGCATAGCAAGTTGGGAATAACTAAATAGGCATAGCCGTTCTCCAGGGAATGATAGCAAATCAAAAAAATGATATACCCTCCGCCGCTCTGTTAACGCTTTCATCGACTTGCACGATGGGTTATAAATATCTTTAATCGAATTACTGGACACACGTTCAACAACTAACACTTGAATTTCTTCAGGCATTTCGAGAATCGGGAAACCTTCCATTTTTTAAGATAATCAGTTTGTGTAGATACGGGTGAAACTGATTTTTTGTTTAAATAGAGTTGAAAGGGGTCTTCTTATGCGACGTTTAATAAAACCGTTCATATTCTGGCATGGCCACCTTTCGTGTTCTAAGATAACTCAGCCGTAATAAATAAATAACTCAGCCGTAATAAATAAATAACTCAGCCGTAACATATGAATAACTCAGCCGCATCATTTCGTATTTTTGGGCGGGAATTAAATAACTCAGTCGTAACATATCAATAACTCAGCTAGAAAGTCTAACTTAAGCGGGACCTTACGCATTCTTCAATAACTCAGCCGCAATATTCATAGTTTTGGGCTGGAACTAAATAACTCAGCCGCATTGTAACTTAATCGAGACGTTTGGCATTCTATACCTCTCTATATATAGTCTTCGTCATCTAACACAATCTCATCAGGTGGTAAATTGCTTAAGCTTTTGCTCTTATTTGTTGCTTTCTCTCGTATTATAGAAAAAGTTATGTCGGTTGTTGTCCCTGGTTGGTCTCTAAGGTCAGCGAGCAGTGTGAATGCTATTCTAAGCTCGGCAGATCGGGATAACCTACCCTTTCTAAACCCTGGGGTGGGTCTAAATGTTTCCAAAGCCACCGTAGAGTGGTTCACATTCTTGCATGATCTATCAGTTGCGATCCCGCCCATTCTTTGAGAAGGGTGGCTCCATGAGTGGCCGACTTACCGTGTCATTCCCGCTCATTTTAAGGAATGCTGGTTTCTTGAACTTGCTGTAAGAATCCATTATTAGATTTAACAACATTTGTTATGTTTCTAATTTTAGTTTTTTTTAGCGAAATAACACTTGGGATCCGATCCATAATTTCAAAGTTTGGGAGAAATTTAACCGCATAGCGAGAACGATATTTCATCATCAAATGCGGATGCTGAAGAGGAATTGGGCGCATGGTGGCCAGCAGTCTGATTGGATGCTAACTAGAGTTTGGCTTGCTCTCGTGGATATGTTTGAAGAGTTTGGACCTGATAACTTTTGTTTTAGAATGTAATTAGTCTTTTTATTTTATTTGTTAAAAAACTCTTTTTGTAATGTTTAATTAATTCAGCCGTAATGTTTATTTAACTCTTTTCATATTTTAATAACTCAGCCGTACAATAACTCAATCGTACAATAACTCAGCCGTACTATAACTCAGCCGTATTGTTTAATTAACTCAGCCGTAACGTTCATTTAACTCAGCCGCATTATATTATTAAGAGACTCAGCCATTCATATTTAATAACTCAGCCGTACTATAACTCAGCCGGTGTTGAACTATTACTCAGTCCTACCATGTCAATAACTCAGCCATAATTAGAAACATTAAAATTAATAACTCAGCTGTAATACAACCATTAGTCTACATAATTGAAATCAATACATCACTTTTAAATCGGACAAGTTTTCACATTATGACCACTTTGTCTACAACGAGAACATGTGTTCCTTCCTAGGGCGTTTGTTTTCAAGTGCAACCTCTAAAGCAGATTTCATCTTATTTTTCTTACGCCTTCCTGGCTGAAGACAAATAAACAGGGGAAAGCATGGTAGGTTAACCATGTTATCTAGAACTAGTTGCGCTGAATCAACCGGCATCACTGAATGGGCGTATGCACTCACCAAATAAGCGCTGGTATTGTAAGGACTACACAGGGATATACGACAAACATTCATAGACTCCGCAGCTGCAATTGCATGCGAACATGGTAATCTCTCCAGTTCAAAACGCCGGCATGTGCACTTTCTCCCTTCCAAGTTAACAGCATGCAAAGACTCACCATATGTAACTTCAGTGTGATGAGCATCGATCCTTTGTACAGTCAATAGTCTCGCGGTAACACGACCCTATTATAAATAAACAATGAAAAACATAAGAGGTTGAGTTATGAAATCTAATAAGGCTGACCTCTTAAATGACACGGCTGAGTTATGAAATCTATTTAGGCTGACTTATCGTTGTTACAGCTGAGTTATGAATTCTATTTAGGCTGACTTATCGTTGTTACAGCTGAGTTATGAAATCTATTTAGGCTGACTTATCGTTGCTACAGCTGAGTTATGAAATCTTTTTAGGCTGACTTATTTAACAGTTACGGCTGACTTACAAGTAGTACTTTCTCTACAGCACGTGTAAGCATGGTTCGCTGCGATTCAGCATCCTCTATCCGTTCATCAAACCATCTGGTCATCATAACCCGTATCGATTCTAGTAGTCGAACAATGTTAAGACCTCTAGCATTTGATAATGCTCTATTCATTGATTCCGCTATGTTCGTAGTCATCAAATTGTACCTTTCGCCTGGGAAATGAACATGCGCCCACAGTCTGACATCAGCTCTTTGGAGGTACCCATGAATGTCAAGATTAATAGCTTCAATGTATAAAGTCAGGCATCCTAAAACATCTTGCCACTTTCTTCACCAGACGAAACACATCTTTTCCTTTGTACCGTCCCAAAATGTTCTTATATAAATGTTACGTGCAAATTCCACGAGAAGCCAACGGATACACATTTCGAATAGCCTTCCCAATCGAGTTATGCCTATATGAGATTATCGCAAGACCCTTGTCGTCAGGAATCAAAACTTTTAGTTGCGTAAAAAACCAGTGCCACGAATCGTCATTTTTTGTATCAACCACACCGAAGGCCATTGGAAAAATCTGAAAGTTACCATCCTGAGCTAGTGCTGTTAGAAGCGTCCCTATGTATTTTCCATTAAGAAACGTACCATCGACAACCACGACTTTGCGCATGAAAGGAAACTCATTTATGCTCGCACCAAACGCAAGGAACACATACAAGAATCTTCCAAACTCATCGATTTGAAGACGAGTTATTGTATCAGGATTTGCCCTTGTTATCATGTATAAGTAAGAAGGTAAGTTTTCAAACCCGTACTCAGGTGTTCCCTCATCGATTTCCCTTGCAAATTTCAGAGTCTTATATGATTTCCAATAATCCATCTGCCTAAATGAATACAAATAAGATCAGTTACAATGTAATAATAACTCAGCCAAATCACTTAACTAACTCAGCCAGAGGTTATAAATAACTCAGTCGGATAACTTAACTAACTTAGCCGCAACGTTGAAATTTAAATAACCCAGCCAAGTAATTTAGCTAACTCAGCTGCATCGTTCAAAGTTGATATAACCCAGCCCAATAACTTAGTTAACTCAGCGGCATCGTTCGAAGTTTACATAACTCAGCCTATCACTTAACTAACCCAGCCGGATGTTAATATAAGTCAGCCACAAAGTGTAGATATAACTCAGCTGTAACGTTGATATAAGTCAGTCTAACTAAAATAATTACCTTGAGACCAAACTGTTTGTTGAGAGCTATTTCGACACTCGCAGGTCGAACGTCCGGACCAACGTCGCCGAGAAAGTCCCTGTACAATTGTCCTAAAATATCTGGTGTTGCTTGTCGAGATCGATTAGAAAGATCAGTAACAGAACATGTATGTTCCGAGTCGTAAATACGAACATAGAATGTCGGGGAATCCCCTTGTGTTGAAGCACGAACTCTCCAGAGACATCCACCAACCCAACATTAAACAATGAGTAAATCTGGATTGGATACTTCCACATCAAAATCAAATCAATCTCTCACTGTAAGAAGTTTCAGTCGTCTTTCCAACTTAGCTTTACTCTGCTATCGTTGTCCAACAGTAAGGTCCAGCAAAGACATCTCCAACTTTAGAACCTCCGAATCCCCTTTAGATCCGCTCCAAATGTAAGAAGTTTCAGTCGTCTGAGATCTCTTTTTAGGAGGTAGTGTCGGTGAATCTTCGTCTTGTGCTGGAGACTCACCGCATGAGCTAAAGTTATCATCTTCGGAGGAGGCACCATCTGTGTCGCCGAACATGTCAAATCGGCTTTCAAATTCATCGTCTTCTTCACCTTCTTCAGCTTCTCCAACATCTTTATGTTTTTCTCCATCCAAGATACTAGAGAAGTTATTCTCATTATCGTCGTGTTCCCCCTTCAAACTAAAACCATCGTATCTAGTTTCAACTTCTGAGACTTCTGCTCCTGAGCTGAAACTATATAATTTATTACTCTTATCTCCCGCTCCGTCTTTTCGGCTGATTTCATCATCCTCGTTCTCTGTAACTCTACACAAAGACGTAATTTTCGATTTTCCTTAGGCTTAAATTTTTTTTTGCAATTGACGAGTATTGGAGACGTAAACTGGTGGCGTTTTGTGAGCCATTGTTTTGAAAGATTTATTCAAGAACTGGTAGCTTAGATGAATCTGATGACTCGACTCATTCAATCCATAATCATCGAGTACTGACTTTACGAGTTCGTCGTGTGTTGTTTTCTCATCTGCATGCAAAACTATACATCCTCTGCTATCGGGTTGGAATACATATCTGTTTTTCTTAATCCAGTTACCTGAAAGAACAATTACCAGATCCATAAGATTTTAGAGAAAGAGAAGAAGGTGAAGAACAGAGATCGGCGTCTGTAACATAAACCCTAATTTCATGGTTGTAACGTTAGTAATGACATGGCAAATAAAAGCTGACATGGATGATGACATGGAAAATCGGTAATTCAGCCACAAACGAACACTTAAGTCAGCCACCAAGTACACCGTAAGTCATTCAAAACGTGAATACTACTTTAGTAATTAATCTTTTGCTAATAATCAGCCACAACAAAGATGAAACACAATAAGTCAGCCGTATCGTCTAATAAATCAGCCGGCAAATGAATGCTATTCTAGTAATTAATCTTTCGCTAATAAGTCAGCTGTAATTCAGCTGAGTTTACTGTTACTCCATTTGATTACGGCTGATTAAAACTAACTCAGCCGTAAAAACCTCTCTTAACTCAGCCTGTCGACGATCATTTAACCACCCGCGATAGTTAACTCAGCCGTATCGTAACTAGAAGTCAGCCGGATTTTCTAGAAAATCAGCCCGCCGATGTATAAGTCAGTCGTATCATGTGACCGTAACTTAGCCGTTCTCACATAAACCAGCCCGATTTATATAAGTCAGCCATAACGATAGGCTGAATTATGTTCATAACTCAGCTTATTTCTCATAAGTCAGCTGCATTCTTTAAGTCAGCTGCAACGTAACTATAACTCCAGCATAACGAAATTCGTCTCGTATTACGGCTGAGTTTCATGCCGCATTCTTACGTGGAGCCGATTTTTTGCCTACGTGGCAGTAAAAAGTAATGGCATTCTTGTAAATACGTTTTTTTCTCACAACTTAAAAAATAGCACGCTGGATATTAAATAAAAGGTAGTAATAAGAAAAGTTTTGTATGGTTTTCAGAATAAGTAATAAAATTCATACTGTTTGAGTTAATTTCCCTAAAAACAAATTATGTGCATTTACTTTGCTACTATTTTATATTATAAATTCTATTTTTGAAGTTTTCTTTTCAGATTAAAAACTATGCTTCACATTTTCATATGTACATAGTTTTCAGATCTGACAATTATCTGGTATAGTAGACTTGTAATGAAGTCTACAAAACTAGAAGTGATTTTTTTTTATGTATAATTTTTTTCTTATAGTTTTGTCTTTATTTTGTTAATATTTTCTTCCATGGTTTTTATCTAGTTTCATAGTTTCATCTTTATTTTGCAGGTATTTTCTTCCATGATTTTTTTTCTCTTCCACAAAAAATTGTAAGATTTACATCTATAATGTTTGTTTTTCTTTTTTATATTTAAATAAAGTTGCATATTCAAACTTTATGTCTATAATTTATTACTATATTAATTTACAAATTCTATTTTCTAAACTTTTTAGATTTAAAGTTATTTTTGTGTTTGTAATGTATATATTTTTCAGATCTAAAATTTTTTAGATTGAGTAGACTACAAATGAAGTTTATTAACTTTAAATTTTAAACAGACTTCATTAGAAGTCTACTCAAATATGATTTTATTTTTTTGTCTTATATATTTTTCATAATTATATTTTATTTTGGCGGTATTCTCTTCCAAAGTTTTCAAATCACCTTCCAAAAATGTAAGATTTACATATATTCATTTAATTTTTTTATTTTTTTTGGTTTATATAAAAATAAATTATGGATACAATCTCTATGTTTTTGCTTTGCTAATTTTAGGTTAAGACACTATTTTGAATTATGTTGCAGAAAATACTATTTTCTAATTTTGTAAGTGTACATTTTTAGATCTGAAATTATTTTTGGCATGAAGTTTCGCCCCTTAACACCACGTGTCACCGTCTCGTTAGAGAGAGGAGCGGTGGTATCACGAATAGTTTTGTCATTTTTCTGTTTCTTCTTTCTTTCTTCCTTTTCTCCTCTCCTGATGGCGAAAAGGGAATTTCGGTTCTCCAGTGAATCTCGTCAATGGATGGTGTGTATTGCGGTAGCTCTGATTTGTTTTCATTTTTGTATCTTTGTCTCTGCAGATGGATTAACGTATTTAGAGTTGAATAAAATCGATCTCTTTGATCTTGCAAAATCACTTAAATTATATTATTGTTTGTACTGAATTTTGAATTGGATAAACCGATCCTCTTTAATTTTGAAGATACTACCAATAAACCACTTTAATTATGTGTCCCTTAACAAAATCCCTTACCTTAGTTTTAATAGTTAAAAGTTGATTATGGCCCACTTAAGGGACACTTAAGTGTTCTACCAATAAACTTGCTCTTATTTCAAAAGACATCACGAAAAGTACAATGCTGCAAAAGTATTAGTAACAAAAGAGTTTCAAGAGAGCAGACACTCTGAAAATATATTGTATCAGATAAGGAAAAAAAATTACGGAACAAAATGCAACATAGACGTAGAGTTTACTCATTATTCTTCCTCGGCCTCTTGAAGCCAAAAATGCCAATATTACTCTTTATAATGTGAGTTACTTGATGCTCTTCCAACATTATAGTTGGTTTAGGACAAAAGAAAGTGTTAATGTTACTGCTCAACTATCAATATTCAGTTAACTCAGTTTCTTTGTTTTTGCGTAGGCTTCTTCCCCGCATCCCGAAGTATGATGAAAGTTTATTTATCCTCATTGTCGTACACAGACATCTGCACACGGCACCTATGTTTAAGAAAAGAGATGTTTATGCTACTGAGTCTAGAATGTAGACATGTGAGTGTAATGCACATCACTTTGCAATTCCAATGACAATTTCATCTCCGAATTTAGTACACATCTAAGTAGTTAGGACACGGCTCACTTTAGTTTGGAAATCTTTGCAAACAAAGTACTACCACTCGTGTCCATGTTCAGATCATCTATTGTGGCAATGCAATCAACGTAGGCAACCTGAAAATACACAAACATATGTTAAATCAAGGTTTCATGGGTCATATCGTTTCCAAGAAAATTAATCACCACCTTAGCGGTTTCCTTTTTGACAAAGGTGTTGATCTCAGGCATAGTGAGTGTTTCAACCTTCATCACCTCAACTGCATTGACAGAAGAGGCAGCGGCAGGATTCTCAGAACCGAGTACATGTAGTTAATGAGGCATAGATATAGGATTCAAAGTATTTGAAACCAAAGCACCAACCAAACTAAATACTCTTTGGTGGGATCCACTTCATGGACTAAAAAAACTCTGGAAGATGACATCAAGCTTAGGGAGACCATGCAAGTGTGGACGCATCAGACACATAGAAACAAAGACAACACTGGTCTAAGGTCTTAGGAGAAACATTACTTTAAGGTCCGGAACTCCAAACCTTAAAAATACTAAAGAAAAAAACACCGACCCTATCTGTTTAAATAAACTTAACTATAAGGAAATCCAATTTGAATATTATTTTATAAAATAAAACTAAACATAGTACAACTATAGATCTTAACCGACTTTTGTTTCATTGTTTACAGCGGAAAAGAATCTAGAATCAATAGATGCTACGATTTCTAAAAACGTTAAATAAAAAAAGTCTTATTCTTGAAGATCAAATCACACAAACAAAGAAGAAAAATTGGGACAGGCTTAACTCTTCCTAGACAAAAAATAGGAACAACAACTTGTGTAACTAAGCAGAGTGAGCATTGTAATTGGTTTCTAGAAAAGGAGACTGATTACCTCCATTTCGTTTAGGATAAGACGTTGTCAACAAGAGAACGGACGCAGTGGTTGAACTTTCATCGAACTACTGACAGAACTCTTCCGCCACCTGGTCCCATAGGTACAGATTCATTATTGCGCCACTGCAACTGTAAAACATCTTATATATTAAAACAGAAGTCATGACTTGACTTCATGTGTGATTTTTTTAAAAATGGACTATTACTAGAAAGTCATGTTACATTAACTCTCTAATAATCTTATCATTATTATATCTTATGAAAAATCATATATATAGTAACAAATATACGCTTAACAATTCCGTTTTGGTAAATTATCCCACACCTTCCAACTTAGTCACGCAAAATATGTCAAAAGATATAAGTTTAGGAATCTTCTATTATTTATAAGGAAATATGTCAATAATAGTTAAATGAATCCATAATATATTAACAAAAATCACATATTCATAATATAGAATATTTATATACCCTAACAAAGTTTACACGCTATATATATTAGATAAATTTATTTCGATGTAAATTTTAAAATTATATTGTTTTTAAAAAAGAAATTGTTTAAAAAATTATTTTTTAATAAAATTCTTTATAATATTAATTTATGAAGCTATAAGTTTAGTTTTTAGTAAAAATTTCTTCAAATTTTATATTATCTTTGAAAATTAAAGTATACTAATATTTAATCAAACTCTATTTATATTAATTTATCTAAAAATGAAATACAAATCTAACAAACAATAAAATATAGAAGAATAAACAAACACATGTTTGAAAAACATGTATAATATAGAAAATTGGAAATAATCTATTTGATTAAAACATTGTATTATATAATATTATTATGTTTGAAAAATATTTACTATAAATATCGTAAATATGTGATTACTATGATATATACCAATTTACAAGTGAAAACAAAATGTTTATATAACTACTTATACACAGAAAACAAATACCCGCGCGGTTGCGCGGGTCAAAATCTAGTGTATGTTAAATTCAAAAAACCGATGTATAGCTTGATAGGCATATGGATTTTAAAAACTGAAAGAAGCTATGAATGCTAACTATTTAGGCTGCAAGTTGAGAAAAACCTTTAGAGGCTTTGACCCATCTACGTTGCATAAAACCAGGCGTGGGTGGAGAGGCTGGCCATTCCGATAACATCTACAACATAGACATGATAGTTTAGCACATTTCATGAGTAATAAATTGACGAAAACCGAGATTAAACTAACCATAAAGATCCCCTCTATGATCACAGTTGACTTCAATCTGCAAACCAGTGGATCCTGAATCGCTGAGTACTTATGTTGACACTGTTTTCTTCAAGCTCAGACAGGAAAAAGTGGTGTGTGAAGCAAATCGTAATTTTGTGTTCAGAAACACGGCACATAGCCTTGTTTTTGGTTGCAAAAAGTTGTTCATGGTGTTGATGCCCCCACGTTTCATACCGCTCCATATGGTTAGGAGCGATGAATCCCTGAACGACAGTACCCTATTCGTATGAAGGATTAATTTTTATACATCGAAAATAATGAAAAGTAGGATAAAAACATCAATCAGAAGCGTGGCGGGTTTATACCAGCTTAGACTCTCCCGGACATGGTAATATCTGATTGAAAAAACAGAGGTGATGGACCTTAGCGGTGGTTCCCGACGATTGCTTGCCATAGCGATATAATAGAAATAAGATTTAAGCTACTGGAAGAGCTTGGAGCTAGTGAGAAGAGGACGTAGGGTTTTTTATAGGTTGAAGAAGGGGGAGGTGGAGAGGTCTTGGAGAGTAATCAAGGAGCTTTTGATGAAGGATTCCTATCGTCATGGCCGTTACACCGGTAAGAGCAACCGGTATTCTTTGTTGACGCCGTCGATTGTTGCTGTAGGTTCTGGTTACTGTGAAGGGCTTTAAATAGGAAGAGAAACAAAGGAGATGGAACGAAATCTTAAAGAAAAGAGTAAAGAACATATTGAAACATTTACTGTGATTGTGGTAACCATGATTTCAGGGAATTGAAACAATGAAGAAGTGGTGTAAAAGCCAGCGACAATCGAGATTGGAAGAAAAAAGGCATGGGCTATTTTGAAATTTATAAGCCCCGTATGAGTGACCCGATTTTAACTGACAGAATTGTGCTGACGTGATAAAACGTTATCAGCCTATTGGCTGAATATTTTTATTGACGTGGACACTCTCCCTGCTCTATTTTTAGACTTTTAATATTGTTTGATTGAATTAGAAGTATATTAATTTTGATATGGATCAACTTATCTTTGTAAGTATTTTAAGAATCATTAAATTTTGATCCGCACTTCAAAAGTGCAGGTTTTTTTATTATAAATAAAGTTGTATATTATGTTACAAAATTATATATTAAATAGGGAATTTACTTAAATTATATAATTTTTTAATTTCTTTATTCAATAATTTGTATGTCTAGTCTTATGTAATTATTTCTAGACATGGGTATTTTCCATGATCCGGAAAATTGAACCAAAATAAACACAAAAGTATAGGTTCAGTTCTTTACCTATTGGGTATATTTTTTAGACCTGTGGACCTCTATTTGAGTCTAAGTCTATCCGGGACCATATCAAATACCCAAAGTACTTGAATTGTGTGTTTGGTTATTCTGGATATGTTTTTGGTATTACAGATAATTTTTTTTATAAATTTTGTATTTGAGTTTTTCGGTTATTGTTTTGTGTTTCAGGTAAATATCACAATTCTAAATAAATATATTAGGTATTTAGATAAAAAATTTCGGGTAGTTTTTGGTCCATTAGATCAGATTTCAAAAATAATTTCAAGTATTTTTAGATATTTTTATATGTTTTGTATATTTGTTTGGGTTTTGAGTATTTTTCGTCTTTGGGATATCTTTGGAAGAGATGGGGAGGAGGGGGAAGGGGGGGGGGGTTCAGATACTTTTGTATTTTGGGTTTTAAATACTTAAACTGATCCAGACCCGTTATATACCTAAACATTACATGTATTTGAATTATAGAACAAACCCGGCTCGAATTCAAAAGAGATTGGTCTGAATTCAAACCAAAATTTTCAAATACCTACTTGGATCCAAATGTCTAGGATCTAAAAATTCTGAGCTGCAAAGAACCAAAAAATTCAGACTCGCAAGGAACCAATCAATGTCTGACCCGACGATCCAAATACTCATGCCTAATCTTTTTATTATATGTGTTACAAAAAAAAAAAAAAAAAAAAAAAATCTTTTTATTATATTTTATTGTATTTTTTTAAATTATAACTTATGTAATAAAAGTTTACATAAGAGTGTACATACAGACTATCAAAGAAATTAATTCATAAATCATATAATTTTAATTTTTTTTTAACATAATAATGTACAACAGTCCGACATACTATAACTCATATCAAGCTTTGTTTATAATATCACCTAGTATTTATAATGAAAAGGTTCTACAATCATTGTTGGTTATACAAATTTAGGCTAGATTTGTATTGATATTTTGACTGTTGGAAATAAGGAAAATGATAAGAATATATGCAATATCTCCAGTGCTTTAAAACATAGATGAGTTTATGTTAAGTTTAAATGTTTAATTAACTAAAATAAACTTGTCGACCATGAAACTGTAACAGTTTCTGGTATTGATTTACAAAATCGTATATAATAATATATTATCAACAAAGTACATTATATTATGAAACATATATTCAGAATCTAATCTATTAAAATAGAGGCATTCTTTTTATCTACTGATACAAGTTGTCATTTAAACTTGGACCCTTTATAGAGTGTTACAAATAATATTAGTCTTATAATTGATTGAACCGCATTACTTAAATTAAACCAATACAATTAATGTAACATAGCGACTTTAATGTAAACTATCTTCAAAATACGACAGATATCCATGTTTACCAAAAACACATATTTTCTCCTACAAATATGTAATGTTCTAAAAGAATATATATTATCAAAATATGTAATATGGAAATCTACTAATTATATTAATGTGGAAATCGTAATATACCATTTAGCATCTTAACAATTCCTTTAAAAAAAGGAAATTTAATAATTATATGAAACCAATGGAAATCTACTCTATTAAAATAGAGTCTTTTTTTTATATACCAATAAAAATTGTCATTTAAATTTGGACTCTTTCTAGAGTGTTACAACAATCCATATATAATTGAACCGCATTACTTAAATTAAACCGATGGTTATTTATGGGATATAGTCTTGGGCTTACTTTTTTTTTAGGACAAATTATATGGTTTGATTTTTAGGCTTGCTATTAAGGAAAAACTCCAAAACATTGAATAAAATTTCTATCTTAATGGATCAAAAAATCAATTATTATTTTCAGGTCCAAATGTATTTAATATTTTTAACAAAAAAAAAATTCTCTATTATTAATCATTTATTTAAATCATGTACTTTAAAACATGTTATTGTATTTTTTTATTTTAAATAACAATCACTTTTTTGATAAATTTCAATGGTAACTTTTAAATAATTTATTGTTTTATTTTTCTTAAATAATTTACTGATTTAAAAAAATAAATGTAAAGCAAAACCAAAAACTTATTCTAAAAACTAAATCCCAAAACCAAAAGCTGAAAACACATTGTTCTGGATAACATATTTTTATAGTTTTTTGCTTTTGTTTATTTACAAAATAAACTATTGCAAATTTTTTTAAAAATTTTTTTGTCATCTTTTCAGTTTTAAATTAGATGTTCGATTATTTGAAATTTTTTTGTTGGTAATATCAGTTCAAACTAACTCAGCGGATCTAAAAATTAAAAACCCAAACAAAAGCTGAAAATCAAAAATAGAAACTTTAAAATTAAAAACCAAAATCTAAAAATAAAAACTGAAACTAAAAACTAATGAAAAAAATCGTCACCACAAATTTTGGTAAACTGATTTTATACCAAATTATTCTTTAAATTAAGACATAACTCAATTATATAAATTTTAGTTATAAAAAATATCCGCGCTTTCAAGCGCGGGACAAAATCTAGTATTCTGTTATAAAAAAACACGCTAAATCAACTTTCTTTAAATTCAATTCAAAATTAATAAAAGTGTTAATCAAGTTATCAAACTCATCAAAATGACATTGATGTATAAATGTTACTGCTTTCATAAGCAAAACGAAGTTACTGAGGGTTTAGCTTTGTCCATATCAAATGATATGTTAAGTTTACACGAGATCATTTAAATTACTTAGAGTATTATATAGTTAGCATAAATAAGGGAAGATCAAAAAAATATTACTCTAATGAAAGGGTCCAAATAATTTGTATATGTAGATTTTTTAGAATTCATTCTCTTTTAATAGTATTGATTTTAGCGATGACGCATGTTATGGCTTATAAATGTAATTTTTTTCAAATAAAATACAAAGGATTAAGCATCTCATGTGTATTTTCATAAATAAATTGTAGAAATTATCTTTTGACTATAAATACTAGGGGTGGGTGTTTGGGTTCGGCTCGGATTTATTCGGGTTTCAGGTTTTTGGGTCCACAAATTTTAGCCAATTCGGATATTTCTAAATTTTGGTTCGGATTCGGTTCAGATATTTGCAGGTTCGGTTCGGGTTCGGATAACTCATTTAAATTATTTTTAAAATTTTAAACTTGATTATATACTTTAAATTTCTAAAAATCTATAAACAAAAAAATATATTACAATTAATTGAATAACATAAATCAAAATACCTAAAATTAACATATAAATTAGTTCGATTTGAATATTTGGATTGTGAATCAGTATTTTTTAAAATATTTCTGATGTTTTGAGTGTACTTTAGCAATTTTAGACATGTCTGTTTGAATATTTATATATATTTACAAGTATTTTGAACAATTTCAAAGTATTTTATATATATTGAATGTTTTTTATACATTAAATTTAAAATTAATTAATATATATAGATATATAAATTTCTTTCGGATATAATCGGGTACCCGAAATATTTCGGTTCGCTCCGGGTTTGGTTTCGGTTCCTTAAATACCAAAATTTTGAACCCCTTCGAATATTGAATCAATTTCTGTTTGGATTCGATACTACTTTTTTGGATAGGTTTCGGTTTAGTTATTCGGATCTGGGATTTTTACCCATCCCTAATAAATACAAAAAAATACGGAAATTACTTTATCGGTAATGATGACGCCATCAATGTTACTCATCTTCCCAGATCCAAAAACTTTCGAGAGAGACGAAAGATGCAACTTTCTTATGAAACACATTTTTCAGTTTTTCTTGTTAATCTACATTCATTTCTATATTTTTAATATTTATTCTTTTTGATTATCAGAAAATTTGTTGGCCAAAGCCCGTAACCTTTCCAAATCCGAAACCATAACAAATAATATTGTTCCAATGGTCACCCAAATCGAAAACCTCTGATACAATAGCTATGATTCTTTCCAATTGAATTAAAGATCTCTTGTAATTCTAGTTAATATCTTGATGCAGTAAATGTATTTGTTAAAAAGCCCTTTCTAAAAAAAAAACAAACAAATGTATTTGCTTATCTGAATGATAGAAATACTACGGTATCTGAACAAAAACAATTTGGGGGTAATCAAGTTAAATTTTTTTGACAAAGGGTAATCAATATCATGATTGTTTACCATTTGAAGGTACCAATATATTTTAGATAGTAAAATTAAATAACTTCAACAATGGCAATGTTTTGTTTGTTATCTAGGCATAAATACAAAGATTATTTTTTTTCTCGAAAAAACATAGATTAAATTTATAGATACTGCTACAGCAAAACGAAACATCAACTTCCAAATTTAATTTGTTTCATATGTATAAATTATTTACCATTATAGCCATCTAAAATATATCAGTCTGATCATTCGGATTGGAACTGTGATTTTTTGTCAGTTGGATTAGAACTGTTTTTTCGTGACAAAAAAAAAGGAATTGGAACTGTTTAAACTTCATCATATATACTAAAACAAAATTTATGATGATTTCATTTCATGTGTGATTTTTTTCTTAATTTGGATCATCACTTATAAATTTATTAAATTTATTTTATTAAAACTAATAATATATTACTAAACTACAATCGCAAGCTTGGAAGGTGAGAGCTCCTCAGAAGATGTGCCATCTTATGTGGCAGATAGTATCGAGTCAGTTAGCTGTAACGAGCATCCTAAACTATCGTCATATGCGATGTGATAACTATTGTCCACGATGTGGGGAACCGGAGGAATCGATTACACATGCTATCTTCATGTGCCCTCCGGCAAGGCAAGTCTGGGCTTTGTCGTCTTTACCCACTAGCCCGTCTTTATTTCCCTTGCAAAGCACTTATGCGAATATGGACTATCTCTTTTGGAGGAAGGATGCTATAGGTGGACCGGTAGTAGATATGGATCCCTTTCCATGGCTAATTTGGTATATTTGGAAGGCTCGGAATGACAAATTGTTTAAAGGGATTGATAGAGACCCTTTGGAAACTGCAAGATATGCAGAAAGTGAATGTCTTACCTGGTATCAAGCTAATGAACAATCGTCATTACCCTCCCAGATCAACATGAATGGTGATAACCAGACCATAAGGCTGGGAGATATCTGTCTGGTGGATGGTTCCTGGACCTCTACGGCCCCTTACAGCGGATGTGGATGGGTTTGGAAGGATAGTACGGGGAGAGGTCAGCTGATGGGGTTGCGTAATTTTGATAGAGTGGAGTCGACTTTGCATTCCGAGCTGGAAGCACTGCGGTGGGCAATGGAGAACATGCTTCAACATTCGCCATGTCAGAGCTTTGGGACGGATTGTAAGGAGGTGATATCAATGCTAAGGAAGCCACAGGACTGGCCAAGCTTCTCAACGGAACTGGAAAAGCTAGCTACCTTGCAGATTTGCTTTCCCGAGTTTCGGATTGTTTATGTNCTAAGGAAGCCACAGGACTGGCCAAGCTTCTCAACGGAACTGGAAAAGCTAGCTACCTTGCAGATTTGCTTTCCCGAGTTTCGGATTGTTTATGTGCCTAGGACTCAGAATGGTGTTTCCGATTCACTAGCTAGGACTGCTCGATCCTTTTATCGAGATTTGGTGTTTGTAGGTTGTTCTATTCCGGTCTGGATTCCCAAACCACCTCAAGTTTGAGTAATAGATCAGCCGTTCGTTGTCAAAAAAAAAAAAAAAAAACTAATAATATATAAGATCTATAAAATACATAATATCTTTTGATATCTTTTTATTTTAAATATATTTATTTAAAAATTATAAAAAAATTCGTTTCAAAATTTGTTTAGAAATAAAGACTAAAATAGCATCACTTCAAGTTTTTGTCTCCAAACTAGCATCTAATGCTAAAAGTCACATAAATAAGTTTCTTTAAAAGTATGATATACCCTTATGTTCATTCTTTGATTAATTAAAAAATAATAGATTAATATATGATTTATCCTTATGCTACTTTTTTACTAATTTATTCTAAAACTCTAAACCATGAAATTTTGATTTTCTAAACCTTAAATCTTAAAACTTCCACTCTAAACCCTGAAATATCAATTTTAGAACCCTAAACCTTGCAACTTCAAATTTAAACCATAAACCTTAAAACATCAATTCTAAACCGTAATCACTGAAACTTCAACTCTAAACCTTAATCCTCAAACTTCAACTCTAATCCTTAAACTATGAAATATCAACTCTAAAACCCTAAACCATGAAACTTCAACTTTAAACCCTAAACACTGAAACATCAACTCTAAAACCCTAAAACCTAAAATTTCAACTCTAAAACTTTAAACCCTGAAACTTCATATCTAAACCCTAAATTCTGAAACATAAACTCTAAAACCATAAATCCTGATGTTTTACTTATAAACCCCTGAAACACCAACTCTAAAAAACTTTAACCCTAAAACTTCAACTCTAATCTCTAAACCCTGAAATATCAACTCTAAAACCCTAAAACCTGAAACTTCAACTCTAAACCATAAAACATCAACTCTAAAATCTTAAACCCTGAAACTTCAAATCTAAACCCTGAATCTTGAAACATCAACTCTAAAAAATTCTAACCCTAAAACTTCAACTCTAATCCCTAAACCCTGAAATATCAACTCTAAAACCCAAAACTTTGAAACTTTAACTCTAAACCCTGAAACATCAACTCTAAAACCCTAGAACCTGAAACTTCAACTCTAAAACCTGAAACATCAACTCTAAAACATTCAACCCTGAAACCTCAAATCTAAACCCTAAATCCTGAAACATCAACTCTAAAACTCTAAACCCTGATGTTTTACCTCTAAACCCCTGAAACATCAACTATAAAACCCTAAACCCTGAAACTTCAACTCTAAACTCTGAAACATCAGCTCTAAAACCTTAAAACCTAAAACTTCAACTCTAAACCCTACACCCTGAAAATCCAACTCTAAAACCCTAAACTCTGAAACTTCAACTCTAAACCCTGAAACATCAACTCTAAAACAATAAACCCCAAAAATTCAACTCTAAACCCTACACCCTGAAAATCCAACTCTAAAACTCTAAACTCTGAAACTTCAACTCTAAACCGTGAAACTTCAACTCTAAACCGTAAACCCTGAAAATCCAACTCTAAAACCCTAAGCTTGAAACTTCATCTCCAAACCCTGAAACATCAGTTCTAGAACCCTAAATCTTGAAACTTCAACTTTAAACCCTAAACCTTAAAAGATTAATTCTAAACCCTTAAACTTCAACTCTAAACTCTAACCCTGAAATTTCAACTCTAAACCCTAAACACTGAAACATCAACTCTAAAACCCTACACCTTGAAACTTCATCTCTGAATTCTGAACCCTGAAACATTAAATCTCAAACCCTAAATCTTCAAACTTCAATTTTAAACCCTAAACCTTGAAACTTCAACTCTAAACCCTGAAACATAAATTCTAGAACCCAAAACCTTGAAACTTCAACTCTGAATTCTAAACCCTGAAACTTCAACTATAAACCATTCTGAAACATTAAATTTAAACCCTACATCTAAACCATAAACCCTCAACTTTAACCCTTAATCCCCAAACTCTATATTTTTCCAAAATTCAAATCCAAAACCCCAAAACCCTTAATACATTAAAATCTGGATGATATATTAATGTTCATGATAGGCTTCACGATAATGTATTATAAGATTTAGAAAGTCTTGAGCGTGTTAAGGATGAGCTTCCGGATAATATATTAATCTTCAGGATAATGAATTACAAAATTTGGAAAGCCTTGAGCGTGTTCCGGATGGGCTTCCAGATAATATATTAATCTTCAGGATAATGTATTATAAAATTTAAAAAGCCTTGAGCGTGTTTATGATGGCCTTCCAGATAATATATTATTCTTCAGAATAATGTATCATAAAATTTGGAAAGCCTTGAGCGTGTTCATGATGGACTTCCTGATAATATATTAATCTTCAGGATAATGTATTATAAAATTTGGAAGGCCTTGAGCGTGTTCAGGATGGGCTTCCGGATAATATAAAAATCTTCAAGATAATGTATTATAAATCTTGGAAAGCATTGAGCGTGTTCATGATGGGCTTCCTGATAATATATTAATCTTTAGGATAGAATTTATGGTTTTAGGATTAGAGTTTAGGGTTTAGAGTTGATGTATTAGGGTTTAAGGGTTTAGAGTTTAGTATATTAATCTTCAGGATAATGTATCGATGACTTTATAGGAGTATCAATCGATATAGCATAAGATCGAATCAAATCTGTGTTCACCAAGATCATAGACCGGCTCTCGCACGTCCCTAGAGGATCTAAGCTTATGCCAAATGATTTCAGGACAATGATAAACAAGTTAAATCACATCCATGATCATACTCTAGGTAGTTACTCTAGAGTAAGCATTAGGGTTCACTTGGATAATGAATATCAACAATTCACCATTCCATAGTTGGGGCTAATCCCTCATAACTATTTGAACCCTAAATCTAACAAAGAGATCTACTCAGACATAACTGAGAGATTCGTGACAACTAGGTAATAATAGAAACTCATATAGAGGATTGAAATTTTGGTTCTTGGAACAACAAATCTCTTTGTGTGTTTCTTCTAGATCTAGAATTCTATAACCTTTAGAAATTGAGATGAAAAGAAATACTTTATAGAATAGAACAAAGTAACAAGAAAAGTATGCTAAGCTTTTCAAGTACAAAAGGTATCAAAACAATAAAAGCATGTAAAGAACAAGAAAGCATGTCTAGCCAAACACAATGTCAAAAAGTTAAAAACTCATCAGGGGCATTTTTGTAATATTGGGAAGACTTGGGCTTCAAGTCGGCCAAGTTGAACTTGCTCTCCACGCATTTTATCGATCGATGGTACATGGCGTACATCGATCGATGGAGTATCTTGACTTCATCTTCGATAAAAGCGTCATCGATCGATTACACAAAGTGTGTATCGATCGATATGTGTCCTCATTGTCTGATTTTCATAGTCATCTCGGAAAACTCTCCTTTAAGCTCCAAAAGGGCACCTAAATCATCATTTTACTCCAAAGTGCTCCTGAACCTGAAAGTATACCTAATAGACTCCAAAACATATATAAAACTCATAAAAACATATCAAAACCATGGCTAAAAGCGAAACAAAATCATGGTCTATCACAAACCCTCATTGATTGCATTTAATTAAACAATTTCTTGCTTTCTATTTGTTCAATAGCTCTCAGGATTGGATTGACACTCTAATTACCTTACTACATTGATTTGCTATAAGGCTTAAAAACCCTTATCAACCTTGCTGTCCCTAAACTTCAGAGACCACTTATCTGTGCAGAAGAAGCTGTTGAGATTCACAAAAGATTGAAAATGATACATGGTCCAGTGAAGTTTGTGGTTCCATGCTTTGTTTTTGAATTTGAAGCTCCTATTCCGCTAGATAGAAGTGTGCAACCTGGTTCCTAGGTTTTCGAACAGCCTATAATATATGGAACTCACTGGAATATCCTGATTTGATTTGCTTTTCCATGTATTATAATCCACAGGAAGATGACGGTGCACTTTTATGGTTGGTGTCGTGGAATTTTGATTCTTGAAAACTTCTCTTCCTTCGTCTATTCTTTTCCGTCGAGCCATTGCTTCATTAAGATGTCGTAGACCTTTTTTTTGCGTGCAGAACAAAGTGAAAAGAAGGATATTGGTAAGGAAGAGTAATGTGACCTTGTTACTGCATCTGTTATGCTTTAATTTAGGGATATTAATGAAGTAGATAAAATATATTGTTAGCTTAAATTTAGGGAAATAGTTGATGTTATTAAAAAGAAAAAGGTTATAGAGATACAGTTTCCATATTTCACAATATATAATGTATTGTTTCATACCTTATTTGAATATAATCATATTTATAACTGATATAGAATTTTTAAGTAATGCTAAGGTATGAGGACAGCCATCGAAGATATGTGATGAGAGGGTTGTTTAAAGGATGAGTACATCTTTCAAGCTTATCAGACTCGACCACTGTTATGATAGACATGTATGTTTAAAATGTTTTTCTTATTATATAGTTAGTGAGTTGATATTGAGATAGTTATGGCTTAAATAGTTACAATGCTTTATTGACTAGTTAGGTGTGTTGGTGTATACTGGAATGTTATCCTTTCAAATTTGGTGACTGTGATAGTTAATAGCAGATGAATGGGTAATGACTAATTTTTATTAAATATAGATCCTATGATAAAAATAGGAACCAATAGAAAGTACTGCAGAAACTTCAAAAGTAGGAAAACATTCGAAATAAAAAAAAAATTATAAATTGCGCAAGGAATGGATCCATTTCTAATCAATTCTGATCAATCAGATTTTGCCTTTTCCTTTTTGATCTGTTTGGTGCACATTTTCTTGGAGGATGATGTTAGGTCGGGTAAATCAGCATCCTCTTCCTTGCGTTTTGAAAAGGGGGTTTTAGGCTCTTCTTCAGCATTTGTATCCAACAACAACCCCTAAAATGATGAAAAATAACTATTAGTTTATTTTTGAAATAAAGGCCACTTATAACTACTGAATGGAGGAAAACAAAATAACAGTTTCAGACAAACTTACAGGAGCAGATGACATGGTATCTGAATTAGTTCCCATATTAGAAATAGCCTCAGAAAATGTTTCAATACTTAACACTTTATCTCCAGAACAAACCTCTAATACCAAAAAAGTATTTGATCCATTTGTGACATTATCAGAAGTTATGGACAGCCCAAAACAAAAAGACTTTCCCACCAAAGCTTTGATAGGTGCGGGAAGTATATCTGGATCTTCTATCTAGTAAAAAACCAATGTTTTAGTTTTAGAACAATGAATGATCATAAATAATTAGAAATATTAAAATACTAACCTACCCATAAGAACCATCCCATAAGTCCTCAGCCTTATGTCCAACGATAGACTTTGCAACAGATCCTAGTAACATTAGATGACATGTGTCTGTGTCATCTTTAACTACCAGATGTAGTTTGAAGCTATCCAACAACACACATAAAAAGTTTGTAAAAAAGTTCGATGTGAAAATATATAACAAATTAAATTCCAGGTCATTATAAATAGAATATTATCAACTTACTTGGGTAACACGTTAGTGATATTGCCATTACAAAGGTCACAACGGAACATTGGTTTGTCTCCTCTTCTCATATTTTCATAATCGATCTTTGGTATTTTATGAACACGTTTGTGATGACGGTTACAGCCAAAGTAAAACCAAGACCAACCAGTGTCTATTGCTTCAACACTGCATATGAGTTTACAAACCCCCACCTGCTTGAAATATAAAATCTTAGAAAATTAGTAAAAAATAAGCAATTATTTTATCAAACTGTTTTATGAAACCTGATTTGTGGACAGAACTTCGGAAATCTGTTTGATCTCAGTATCACCCCAATCATATTTGATGCGCTTAACATCCTTTTTTCCATTATCAGCTGGGGCAAGTTGTAGTTGCTCATCTGACAGTCTAAAAAAAGTTGTCTTTTGTAAGATCAATCCAATAAACACGTAAGTAAATATAGGAAAGTTGCAAACCTTTCTGTTAGATCTAAAACGTCTGGAATGGTTGGATTGAGGTAGAGGACTGATGAACCAAATGCATTAGTGATTTGAACCTCTCCTATAACAGGAAACAAATAATCTAAATTCCGTTTGTATAAATGGAATTTATCAAGATTAATAAGCAAGTAAATTACCTCTAAAGAAATTCACTTTCGCAAACCTAATCAAAGCAACAGTAGGTCGATCTTGGAATTCATCAACAAAAGATTCCATTTGCTCAGCATAATTACCCCAAAGACAACACAGAAGACTGTTTCCTCTGTCAAGTTTACATAGTTATTAAGAGAAATAGTAAAACTCTTTATAAGATTAGATAATATAGTATAAAAGAGAGGTTATAAGATCAAACCGTTGGTCGATTAATCGAAATTGAACCCTCTTTTTGTCTTCTCCTTGTGCTTTAACGGTTATCACATCACCAAGATCATGTATTTTCCCCATCACATCTGTTAGAAAACAAATATCTCATAGTTTAAAATTTGATAATGATCACTGAAATAATAAATCTTATGAAGAATAAGACACTCTTTTACATGACGGTACCTATCAGGAAGGGTAGATCGTCAGGGTCATTGCCAATTTTGGGAAAGTCGGTTAGATTCACGAAAAAACGATCATCATCTAAATTCGAACTTCTAACAACAGTCTCATCTAAGATATTCATCTTGTATGGATGGTGTGTTGTTTTATACTGTCCACCAGCTGGTGTCATATGACAGTTTTCAATAACTCCCCATTTGCCTATAGGGATAGCACGTTGAACACGGAGCATGTGTTGTTTTTTGCAAGATGCTTGAATTTTGTTTCCCTAGCAAATAAACAGAGTTATATTATAATATTGATAAAGTAGAAAACAGTTAGATATAATGATAAAAAACATTAGTAAGATAGTTTACCCATTCATCTGCTAAAACCATCTCAAAAGTATCTCCTCCAAAAGGTGTGTTCGATCTCCAAGAATGAAGACATTTGACCTGGACTCGCCAGTTATCCTTAAACGGCCTGAGTTTGGTGACAGGAACAAAAGTAGTCACTTTTGACATTTTTGGAGGTTTGCTTTGAAAGATAATATTTGTACGTATAGGAGAAGATGTATATATAGTGTGATGGGTAAAAGTAGGGTTAAGTTAACAAAATTTTGTGCAGATCTTGTTAGTTTTGGTATACAGCATTGAAAATGAATATACGTAACTGATATATGACTACAATGATTCTCTAATAGTTAAGATTTCTAAATTTTAGGAATGTAGGTTTTTAATAGTTAGATATTTACTTGATTTGCAAGATTTTAGAATTTATGAAACAATACTTTCTCAATGCCGTAACTAACATGTTTGATATGATTGTTATTGTATTGATTGCAGGAATATATGGAGATATTTTATGGAATATAATTTAGATATGATCAGATATGATTTTCAAATCGATTTTCATAATGGGCCTAAACCATGTTTGGGTATATACGAAATTGATGTATCAGCCCACATATTTTAAGGCAATGGCATTCCAATGTAAATATTGAGGAAAACTCAGGGTTCTTTCATTTTTGTACTTCAGTTTTAATAGTTTAGATTTCAGTATGAGGTTTCATTTAGAGGGAAAAAAATGTATATCTTTACTTTATAAATATAAATAGTTATTTAATTAAATGATAAATTTCTTTTTTCTTTTATAGTTTTCGAATTATACTTTTTGAGATTAAAATTTTAATAACTTTTTACTATTCATTTTTATTTTTTAATTTTTATTTGAAATTCGAAAATTATTTTTTAAAACAGTGTTAAACATTTTAAGTTTAATTTTAAATATTTATTTATATAATTATTAAAATTTTGAACCCACCCTCTAACACCCCACCCCACCCCTCATATGTAAACTGTAAATCTAGATTAATTAATCATATGATTATAAGTGTTTGTTTATCTCTTTAAAATCACGGACAAATGTGATTAAGGCAAACATGAAAATAAGTATTGGGAAAGTGGTAGTTTAAACAATTTATCAGTTTACATTTATTATCGTGACATTGTCTAGCTAGTTACTTTTCTCTCAATGTTAAGTTTCTTATTTCCATTTACATTTACATTTACATTTACATTTACACTAGGATAAGACATGCGCCTTGTGCATGGTGAGTATATGTAATTAAAATATAAAATTTTAATATTAATAAGTTTAAAATTTACATATGATTGTTTTTATATGTATTTGGAATTTTGGGGTTTTTACATAATTATCTATACGTAGGATCAGAAACAACTGTAATTAGAACTGTAGATCAAAACTTAGAATTTAATGGGTCCGGTTCATATATCTTTTCACTTTTCAGTGTTCGAGTGATGAAAAATAAAAGGAGTGTCACATGGTTTAATTGATAGAGCATTATCAAGTTTCGTAGTACTCTCTTAAGAAGCTGTTAGTAGAATATTTCTATTTAGAATATATAAAATTTCAAAACTAATTTAATATAATTTATTTATTTATCTAATAATATCATAAAACTATATTTTTAAAAACTTTTTTTTAAATAAAAGATAATTATCTAAAAAATAAGTTAAATTATAATTAAGTTTAAAATAATATGATTTATTCATACGATATGAGATATATATATTAACATAAACACCTATTAAAATAAAATTATTTATTCATCTGATTTTATAATCATTGTAACTTATTATAAAAAAAATTAGACTTGATCACAAAAGTTTATGTGAGATTTTTGACAGTTTTAGTAATTTATACTCGTTTTGAAAATTTCAAAATACAACATATATAAAAAAATCTATATTTTTATTATATGAATAGTGTAGTTGTGTAATTTATTTTAATATTAAAAAATAAAACAAAAATGATATAAAGTATACATATTGTTGACAAATCTTTATTATTTAATATCATTAATAGTCATATATATCTTAAACACATTAAGTAATTCCGTATGTTTTATTTAAGGAAATAATATATTAAAGATTTAGTTTGATATGTTATTTAGTTTGATATGTCTTATATGAAACCAACAGACCATGTTTTAAAACTATACTTTATATGAGGTGCTCTAGAATTCTTGTAAACTAAAATAGAAGTCATAGAAAAGTGTCACGTAGGATAGAGTTATTTTTAATTAATATAAACTTAAAGTTACAACTTTTTAAATGTTTCTCAATTAATATATAGGGGATTTACATTTACATTTACCATCACGAGTCTCATGTATGAATTCAAGATCTTTGTTGTTCCAGGTATGAACATAAGATCCCACAATATAGTGGAATTTGTTATGACTATGGTTTGCAAATTGCAGCTTAACAATTTTTATTTTCCTAATAATTGTATACTTTAACTAAAGTTCCTGTTGGCTTTTCTTAGTTTCTTTTGTAGTATACGGTTTCCTAGTTATTGCTTGAAGTTATTACTTTATCGAATGTTATAACTTAGATTACACAAGTATAATCAAAGTTTCTCTGTTACTTGGACCAAAAAGCAGACTAATTGAAACTTATTATTTAACAAAGGAAAGTGAAATGATATTGGACAAGAAAAAAGAAAACAAAATAAACCTGAAAATTTTCTCTTTTATTCTTGATACTTTTTACAGAAGACACTTATATATATTTCTTATGTAACCTTAAGAAACTTTGTGACTTTTCCAACAAGTCACGATTTTATAATTAATTATGTAAATTATACCAAAATCAATTATAAACTAACAGTTAATAGTGTTTATTTGTGTGGCAGTAGTGTTGTACTAACAAGATTTGGCATCAGAGTAGTGACAAAGAAGAATAGAATGGGTTTACACCATCATGAAATCTCCATTAATAATTCACATAGGGTGCCATATTGTTGCCAGAAAGAGATGGTACGGACTCAGAAAATTAAGATGAGCTGTATGAGATTAGGTATGAATGTCTTTCATACGCAAGGTAGTTGGTTTGAGACTTTGAGGGTTCTACTTAAGCATGTGTTGCAGGAGCCAAAAGAAAAAAAAAAAAAAAACTGTAGAAGTAACAGAATTAGCCTGGATCACTTGTACAGTTAGGCTGATTGTTGTGATTGTCAACAGATAAAAATTGGGAGAGTTCAGAATCGAAACGACCTAGAATGTTTTGATCTTCTGCTATCAACTTGTAGAGTCTTTATGTATCTCTACATTGTATATAGAAAGACTCTGCAAGTTATAGAAGAAGATCCAGACATAGGTCATCGTGATAAAGTGCCATTTTGTGAGACATCCATTGCAGCCGAAAAAGGGGAGACTCATTTTTGATTATGTATAATGTTCAATGAATTGTAGTGAAAAATCTTATAGTTCCTCTCATAAGAAATGACAATGTACATATCATTTTATTAGTACTGTGATAAGTTCTCCGGTATTATTGTTGCCCACCATTTTGATTGTTTATTGGCTACCTCTCCCTATGCTAAGTTCTTATCACCATTTTCATGAAGTGAGAAAATGTTCATCGCTGTTTTGTGAATAACCTCTCTGTAAGATCTTATCTCCATTTGCATTTATCTTTGTAGTCCAATCCATGTATGGTTTCAAGAACTCTGCTCATTACTACAGCTCCAGGTATGAAATTAAGATCTCACTGTCAGTTGAGGATCACAGTGTAACTTAAAAACAAAAATATAAGTGCTGTTCGTTTGGTTGCCACAGGTATGGCGTCTGCGGCTATATTTCTTGTTTGTTTCATCGACGCGAGTACCCGCGTCTGTGGCTAAACGCAACAACCAGCGTCAAACGTAGAAAAAATCAGCGGTAGCGAATTAAATTCCACGTCTACTTAACTTATTTACCGTTTTACCCTTAACCTAATAGATTTATTACCAAAAATACCTAACCTAATAGACGCAGACGCAGCCTTTCTTCCCCGTAGACGCAGCCTTGAGTCTTTTCTCGTCTCTCCTAGGACTGGGCACAAATACTTGATATTCGGTTTGTACTCGCTACTTGACTCGGCTCGGTTTGAAAAAACAAGTACTTGTTACAATCAAGTCGAGTAGCAAATAAACATATTTTATTACTCGCAAGTACAAGTCAAGTATCAAGTTCATTTTTACTTTTAACTACTTCGCTTGTTACTTGGTTTGTTACTTGTTATCATTTACTTGTTCTATTATTTGTTATATATTACTTGGGTTATTAAATATTAAATATTCATTTTATTAATTAATTAATTTTTATGTATTACATTTTATTTTGACCACAGTCACTACAAGAAAACTAAGCATTTACTAGGAAACTTTACTAGGAAAATTATTCCTCGTAAAATTACTACGCGTTTACTTCCAGTTTACGAGGAAACCAGCTTTCCTCGTAAGTTCCTCGTACAATTACGAGAAATACTTTTCCTCGTAAGGTCGTAGTAAGCTTACGTGGCCCTTACGAGGAAAAAGTCACTTTCCTCGTAAAGCCCTAGTAAAACATTTCCTCGTAAAGTCCTAGTAAAGCCTTACTAGGAACTTAGGAGGAACTGGTTTTCTTACTACGAAATTAAGAGGAACTAGATAGTAAATATCCAATTTAAATTTTGTACCTATTTTTCTTAGCAATTTCCTAGTAAATTCTCAAATCTCTATAAATACCACCACATGTGATTCATTTGAAACACACCAAACAAATAGAAAATACTCAATTCGTAACTGAAAGGAGTTCACCGTCAACAGAATAGTTTGTTATCAACTCCTCGTAGCTTTTTCTCAACTTTTCTTCAGGTAGATAGTTCGAGGAAAGCTATGTGGGGTT
>CAKOAT010099822.1:0-30941 GCA_932364175.1 Eruca vesicaria subsp. sativa
AAGCGATTCTCGAGTTTTATAAAACGATTTCTCCAGTTTTATAAAACGATTCTCGAGTTTTATAAAACGATTCTCGAGCTTTATAAAACGATTCTCGAGCTTTATAAAACGATTTCTCGAGTTTTATAAAACTGTTCATTTTGTATTCTTGCGGAAAGTTTTGGCTATTAATTCCGTCGTACCGATTTTGACCCCAACACCTGCACAATGAACACAAGTCAAGCTTAGCCAAATAAGATAAGCACACGCCTAGTTAGTATATACTTTTGTTAGTTGCAAATAACCTAAGGTATGTAGTATATATACGTATGTTGTGATATCAAGTACGTAAGATTGGAGGCTATGGTTATTTTGGTATACCGGCTATTTGACGTTGTAGAACACTTGAGTTTTCCTATCTTGCGATCTGGTTTTCCAAAAAGGGATTTTAAGTGCTTGTGTAATCTTTCTCTATTAGTGAAGTGTTGTGGGAAGCGATTCCCACCCGAGACGTATTGGTTAGAGGCCAGGAACTCGGTGATCAATTCTTGTGTCATAAGCTAACAGAATTATAATCTAATTCACTAAACAAAACTTACAGACTGCTTGTGTGTTGAGACCGCTTCGGCAGGAATCACAGCACAAAAGCTTCTTTGTTTTTCTCAAATGAAAAAAAACTTTAACAAGAGACTTTCAATGAAAAACTCTCCTATAAAAAATAGGAAAAATATTATTACTTTGATGAGAATCTCTTCTAGATGCGGATAACTAGAGTTTCTCCTCAAACTAAATTGTTTTCACAATGCCGGTGGATCAAATTAATAAAGACTCAAACTGCAAAGAAGATACATTGTTGAAATAGAAACATTGTATAATCATATAATATATTACAGGAAAACCCGACAGAGAAAGCTGGTTTTATAATTTTTTTGAATGGAATCTATTCGGTCCCTGCGATCTTCTTCTTCAAGGAATCAATATCCTCAGCCAACTCCTTTCTGCTTGACTGAAACAAGATTTTCAGAGACATCATGTGAGTTTCGTTGATGCTTTTATAAAAAAGTTAGTGGCAGTTTTGTTACCTTGAAGAGAAGGTATCTGTAGACAAACCATCCTGTGTAACCAAGACCAACAAGTTCCATAACCTTTGGAAGCTACACTCAAAACAAACATCATTAGACAAGTTAACACTTTCTTTCTTTGATATTTAAAAAAGGTTAAAAGAAGATTGTTTAGTTACCAGAGGAACAGAGTTGATGGCACCAACAACAATGGAAGATAACCAAACAGCAACAACGGCTCCTCCTCCGTAGATAACCACAGTGGTCTTGTTCTCAAGACCATCCCACTGCACCATAACCAAAACACAAAATTAATCAACTCTGTCTTTTTTTCTTTGGTCGATCACAACCTNAGGTTAAAAGAAGATTGTTTAGTTACCAGAGGAACAGAGTTGATGGCACCAACAACAATGGAAGATAACCAAACAGCAACAACGGCTCCTCCTCCGTAGATAACCACAGTGGTCTTGTTCTCAAGACCATCCCACTGCACCATAACCAAAACACAAAATTAATCAACTCTGTCTTTTTTTCTTTGGTCGATCACAACCTTTTATACCTTTTCTTTCAAGTCTGTGAAGAGTTCATTGGTGTCAATGGCCGTTGAGGTCTCGTCTGATGAAGAAGCTCTCGTCTTCATCAACTCAACCTTGTGTAAACCACCATCCCCTGCGATTAAACCGGATAATTTCAATGTTCTGAAATTGAACCAACTGGTTTGAAAGCGTTGAGCAGCTTACACCATCCATAAGGGATGATGGAGATTATAAACCGGATCAATCGAACTGAATTTCGAATTTTAACCGGTCCACTATATCATACCAAACCGCTGCATCAATTAAAATTAAATTCTGGGGGAAATAAAGCGGTCACCTGAAAATAGCGTCACCGGAACAGTGTAAGAGGAACGGCCAAAAGAGCGAGGAGGAAGGTAAGGAACGGCGGGGCAGCGGGCGGATACGGCAGGGACACGTGGAATCATCACTGCCATTGAGGACGAAGCTGCTGCTACTGTCATCGCCATCCAAGCACACTGATAATTTCTTCTTCTTCTCTAATTTCTCCACACACGATTTTTTGTGTTTTGTTTGTTCTGCTGCGCTTTTGACCAGACAAGATTTCGTGTAGCGACACGTGGACAGTCCTCTTGCTCTTATTGGTCGATGCTTTATCTTCAGAAATCCTACTCAGTGGTGATTATAGAATACTCGCATTCTGCGGGATTTAAAGCCTCTTTTAGGCCCATTTAAAAAGCGGACCTATTAATGGTATTTTTGATCACCTTTGATTCTTGTGTCGAGCTCATACTTAGGGTAGGGATGTGAGATCACTCAGAAAAGAGGAAACAGAGCACTGAACTTTTTTTTTTTGTAGACATGATGAGATTCATTATTTTTGGATTCAGTTTTAAGAAATCATAAACATAATTAATTTCACCCCAGTACAAAAACCTTAATATATTACTCCCTTCGTTTCGAATTAATTGTCATTCTGAAAAAAAAAATCGTTTCAAAATAAGCGTCGTTTTCAAGTTTTGAGACAAAATTTATTAGTTTTATATAATATTCTATTTTTCTATTGGTTGAAAAGTGGTTAGGTGTATAGGTAATTGTGTTTTTTTCTTGAAAATATGTAAAATTAAATGTTTCTTTAATATGTGTGCAAAAATGTAAAATGACAATTAAAATGAAACGGATGGAGTATAAAACTAGGGGTTTACCGTCGCTACACGCCGGATTTTATAAATTACTAGAGATTTTATTTGCGCTATGAGCGGATTATGTATTTTAAATTTATTAAACTTTTAGTTTTGTAATATACTATTTTGTTTGCGTATGTCTTTATTTTAAAAATATTTTTATCAGTTATATTTTTACCAGTTTTGATGAAATTTTTTTTTTTTACTTAGTTTTGTGCTATAAATAAGAATATAACTTTCTATTTTTTTTAAAATATTTATCACAAAATTTTTGTTATTATAAATTAGATTTGAAATTTATAAAACAAGGAAAATGAATGATCTGACTAATACCTTAATAATAAGGAATGTAATTTTGCATTTATTTTTATTTTTCTGTACCATTAATCACCACTTATTTTGAAAGTTGTTAAACTTTTAGTTTATACCTACTGTGTACTATTTTGGTTGAATATGCTTTTATTTAAAAAAGATATTTCTTAGTTATATTTTTACATGATGTGACAAAGTTTTTGCATAACTTCGTACTTAATTTTCTAATATAAATTAGGAATATAACTTTCTAATTTTTTTAATCTTTATCACAATAATTTTTATCATATATTAGATTTGCAATCTATAAAAACTGGAAAATGAGTAGTCTGACTAATACCTTAAAATAAGGAATGTAGTTTTGCATTATTTTTTTTTTCTAAACTGTTAATTTCTATTTATCTCTTAAATTTCTTTTTTTAGTCTTATAACTACTACTAGATTTTGACCCGCGCAACCGCGCGGGTTTTGTTTTCATATATATATATATATATATATATATATATATATTTGTTTTATATCATTAATAACGTTAGTTATATGTTTAAATGTTTATATAACTATTACAAACACAATAATTTTATAGTTTGTATGTTAATATCAAATGTTTCAATAGTTTCTTATTATATATTTATCTAATTGGATTTATATTTAATTATTAATATTAATATATGCATGAAAAATCATATTTGAAAATTATTTTATATTTAATTTATACTAAATTATTATCCGAGTTTCAAAGTTAGATTACCGTTTAGAAATTTTTTAATGTTTATAAAGATAATATGATATTATAAGAGTTTAGATATGTTAATTTTATACATGTATTTATAGTTACTAATGTTAATCCTTTCTGCCAATATATTATATATTTTTAACATTAATATTTTCTATTTATGAAAATAAAATTGATTAATTTATCAATTTAATATAATTTATAACATTCACTTTATTATAATAATTTCATTTAATTTGATAGTTTATAATTATTAAATAGATAAAAAGAATAAAATTTGTTTGCATATATATACATATATATATATATATATATATATATATATTAATGTATAATTATTTTCATTACTAATTCGAAATTATATTCAAGTTATTAATTAGTGGAATATTTATATAATGTTTTTAAAGTTAAGATCTTGCTAAAATCTTTTCAACAGATTTTTTAAAAAGAATTAATACATATTTATATTTAAAATAAAAAGATATCAAAAGATATTATGATTGAAGTGGTTACAAAGAAATAAAATATATTTAATAAATTTTTTTTGTTAATGGTCCAAATAAAAAAAAATCACACATGAAATGAGTCATGACTTCTCTTTTAATAGAGTAGATTTATATTTAAAATAAAAAGATATCAAAAGATATTATGATTGAAGTGGTTACAAAGAAATAAAATATATTTAATAATTTTTTTTGTTAATGGTCCAAATAAAAAAAAATCACACATGAAATGAGTCATGACTTCTCTTTTAATATAATAGATGTAAAATTTTGTTTGAATATGTCTTTATTTATAAAAAAAAATTATTAGTTATGTTTTTAAACGGCTTGGCAAAAATTTTGCATAATTTCTTCTTTAGTTTTCTGCTATAAAGTAAGAGTATATCTTTCTAATTTCCTTTTTTAATCTTTATTACAACAATTTTATTATTATAAATTAGATTGGAATATTTAAAACCAAATAAAATGAGAAGTTCGACTAAGACATTAAAAAACTAATTTAATTTTGCATTTTTTTTTATACCGTTAATCTCCACTTATCTCTTAAACTTGTTAAATTTTTAGTTTTGTAGCTATAGTATAACCTCTTTAAATTAATACTCTATAAATTAATATACACTAAAAATATATATAAAATAATATAATTTTATAGTTCCAAATTGAGTTTTTGGTTCAGTTAGTATATCGATAAATTAATAATCACTATAAATTAATAAAAAATTATGTACAGTTTTGTTTGACTATGTCTTTATTTTAAATAGATTTTTAATAGCTCAGAGATCATCTATGTACCAAGAACACATAACTCACATACAGAGCTAAGAAACAATCGTCTTTTGTCGTTCACATGGATGCAGAGCTACCTGTTTGGTTCGCAGAGTCTACATGAGTTTGTTTGTTTGATGACAAACAAAATAGATTTTTAATAGTTATATTTTAACAGTTTGATGAAATTTTTGCATAATTTATTACTTAGTTTTCTGCTATAAATTGGGAATATTATTTCTAATTTTTGTTATTGTTATTATGAATTAGATTTTCAATCTATAATATCAGGAAAAGTGAGAAATCTAATTTTTGTTACATTGGTTATTCTATTCCGGTTTGTTTACCTAGGTTACCTAAAATTTGAATAGAATAACCGTTTTGATGTAAAAAAAAAAAAGACTAACACCTTATTAACATGGAATGTAGTTTTGCTAACATTTTCTATGCCGTTAAATTCCACTCATATTATGATTTTTGTATTTAAAGTTTTCTTCTAGTTTCTTTATAAAGTTCTGAATAATGTAAATGAAGTAACTGAATACGTTCTTATTAATGATGTTGAAGCTCAAAGTTCTAGTTTCATTATAAAGTTCGGAATAATGTAACCGAAGTAACTGAATACGATCTTATTAATGATGTTGAAGCGAGTAAAAATTTGGTCATTTTTTATTGGTTTTTAAAATAAATTGTGTGTAGTTAACTGAATAGAGTTTTAAAATTTATATATTATGGGACCACTACAAGAAAACTCGTCCCTTACTAGGACGGGTTTTCCTCGTTATTTCCTAGTAAATGGCTATTTACTAGGAAATAACTAGGAAACGCGTTTCGTCGAAACACGTTCATCGTAAATCCTTTTTCCTCATAAGGTCTTAGCAAATTTACGAGGACTCGTAACGTCGTGGTTAGCTTTTCCTCGTAAGGTCCTCGTAGAGTTTCCTCGTAAGCTCGTAGTAAGCTTTTCCTCGTAAGCTCGTAGTAATGCATTACGAGGAACTTACTAGAATTAATTACGAGGACATTACTTGGAAACTTTACGAGGATTTTGCTTCAAAATATTTTATTCCCTATTTTAAAAAATTAATTATAAATATAAATATTTTTTTAAAAATACAAAAAAATCAAATTATAAATAAAAATAAAAAACAAAATATTTTATAAATAACTAAATAATATACAATTAAGTTTTAAAATTCATAATATACAATTAAAAATAAAAAAAACTACGGATGCTGATCGTGAAATTGCCGAAGGAACTCGTCCTGGCTCGCCAAATCCTCTCCAAAGTTGGTTGCCGGCTGTGACTGTGATGGTGGATGCTATTGGGTTGGAATCCCTCCGCGTTCCCGTCTCTGATGAAACATCTCCTCCAATTGCGGGTTTCCAACCGCCAAAATGTCGAGGACATCTGTGAGAGAAGTCACATGCTCGGTGAGCGAACTCACATGAGACTGCGTCGTCTGCAACTCCGAGCGCAGCTGAGCATTGACATCGTGCTGCTCCTTATGATAAGACGATGTCGCTGCAGGGACATCGTTAACCGAGCCGATCCCAACGATACGCCTCTTTTTCCTAGGGGCGACCTGTAAATAAAAATATTAATGACATTAAGAAAAAATTTAAATAAATATTAAAAATTAATAGTAAAACAAATTATTTACCTCCTCGTAAATCTTATCCACTTCAAGAGTGGATAATACGACTGGAGTCCCAGTCTGCTGAGTCAGCTGGGTCTGGCGTTCGTCAACTCGGGCAACAACCTCGTTGTAGATCCGCTCGGAAGCCGGATCTACAAACTGCCCANGTAAAACAAATTATTTACCTCCTCGTAAATCTTATCCACTTCAAGAGTGGATAATACGACTGGAGTCCCAGTCTGCTGAGTCAGCTGGGTCTGGCGTTCGTCAACTCGGGCAACAACCTCGTTGTAGATCCGCTCGGAAGCCGGATCTACAAACTGCCCAGCCTTGTTCTGGTGGGTCCTCTCGTAAAGGTCTTTCAGAAATGGAAGAACTTCTGTCTCTTTAGCCTAAAAGTAATTTTTAAAATTAAATATTAATTTAGAATATTCAAATAAAATAAAAATTAAATAGTTATTAAAAATCATCTTACCATGTCTAGACAAACTCCCCCGTGAGGTTTTCGACCCGTGGTGTGAAGTATCTTCGTGTTGCCATGCTCATCTCTGGTCATGCGGTTCCTGGAGTTTGTGTGGGAGGTTCTGACCGAGTCCGGCAACCCCCAATAGCGGATGAGACCATCCCTCACCGTGGTTGTGAGGCAATCGGGTTTCTCATCCTCGTAACCATCCACCTGATTAAAAAAATTAGAATTAAAGTCAATAATATTTTTAAAACTATATATATATATATATTATAATTTATAAATCTATACCTGATAGTCGCCCTTCCAGTTGTAGACCATGTCGAGCAATCGTGCTCTTGCCTTACCCTCAAACTCCTTCTTCACCCGCTGGTGAATCCCAATAGACCAACGATATTTTTGCTGTAACCAGAAAAAATAAGAGACGGATTAATTCAATAATATTAATAATTTTAAATAATTAAAAATAAATTAAGTTGATCATTAAACTTACACCGAACGATTTGAACCACATCTTTTTGTGTGGCTCGCCGTCTTCTTCCAGTTTGGAGCTGCATCGGGAAAGTATCCCTTGATACAGTCTGTGACGCTAGTTGCGACACAATTGTCAAGACCAAACCTGGAAAGACACAAAATAAATTATTAATTAGATTAATTTGTAAATATTTTGTTAATTAAGAAATAAATTAAATTTTTTTAAAAAAAATTAAAACATACCATAATACGTTTTGGCCGTCCCGTCGGATAGGATCTAACTCTGGCAGCCCTTCTCTGCCTGGAAGGGCCAAAATATCCTCCACCGTGTACACTGCAAAAGGGTGCGTTAGGCGGCACCTGCAAATCGGGATGAACCCCGACCGGTGGAGGAGGAGGAGGAGGTGGTGGAGGACGAGGTGGTTGCCGAGACGCCGTAGAAGCTCCCTGAGTCTCGGGAACAGCGTCACAATCCGGAATCGAAAATGAACCGGGAGCTGACGAAGATGAACCCGGAGCATCCTGACGCCCAAAAATATCTCCGTAGTGACTCCCCTCGAGAGACGACGTCCTCTTACCAGCAGCCCTAGCAGTCTTTCTCTGTCTAGGCATCTATATTTTAAAAAAAAATCAAAACATTAATTCCCGTATAATTTAAAAAAACAGTAAAAAAAAGTAAACCAACCTAATCTAAATTACCTAAACTAACCACCTAATCTAAATTACCTAAACTAACCACCTAATCTAAATTCCCTAAACTAACCACCTAATCTAAATTCTCTAATCTAATCACCTAACTACGAATTAGAGAGAACCTTTAGAGGATTCAGAGAGAAGCTTACTAGAAAATGAGAAATCGGATTGCTCGAGTATATATAAGGAATTTTGTTTCCTCGTAAAGCCCTAGTAACGTTACTAGGACCTTACGAGGAAATATCTATGCCCGTGTTTTTATTTCCTTGTAAGGTCCTAGTAAAAACATTACTAGGGCTTTACGAGGAGGAAAACTCTTTACGAGGAAATAGCTATGCCCGCGTTTTTTTCCTCGTAAAGCCCTAGTAATACATTACTAGAACATTACGAGGAAACGGCTATGCCCGCGTTTTCTAT
Organism: Eruca vesicaria subsp. sativa; assembly: GCA_932364175.1. Classification (NCBI taxonomy): domain Eukaryota; kingdom Viridiplantae; phylum Streptophyta; class Magnoliopsida; order Brassicales; family Brassicaceae; genus Eruca; species Eruca vesicaria. The sequence goes on from CAKOAT010099822.1 coordinate 8,746, forward strand.
TACTAGGGCTTTACGAGGAAATGGTTTATAAATCCCTAAACTCGAAACCCCAAACCACAACTTCCTTAACTTATAACCTCTTCTACAACATAAACCCCAAACCCCAAATGCAAATTGATTTTGTGATTAAAAAAACTTAAAACATATATAATCCAAATTCATTTTTGTGATTAAACAAACTTATAAACATACATAATTCATTCGGATACATTGTCGTAATCTGTTGAGACATCATCATTTTCTAAGAACTCGTCGTCTACACCTTCGTCCGTGGAGTGATCAGGAACAGCTTTGTATTCACGATTATGCGGATCAATGAGTAGGAACTCATCAATTTCTGCTTCAGCTTCCTCGATCTCATTGGTGTTTTCTTCTTGTAATGGTGGTTCTTCTCCAGCGATTATTCGTCCTCGAGGTGTAACTTTGATAACAGCTAACCAGTTTATTCCCGAGGTAGTAATCCGAGGGTATGGAATAAAGCAAACTTGATCTACTTGGGAAGATAATATGAAAGGCTCGAACTTGTTGTACCTACGAAAAATAAAGATCAATGTAAAAATTAATACTGGAAACCTGGATATTAAAAAAAAAGAATTTGTTTTACCTTCGTCCACCGTTGATTCTTGTTAATCCGAACACCTCTGTTTACGACGGGGTCGTACCACTCACACTTGAAGATAACGCATTTCAAACCCATACCCGGGAATTGAACTTCATAAATCTCCTGCAAGATCCCGTAGAAATCTGTTTCGCCTTTCACACATATTCCATAATTACTTGTCGCCCGGTGTCTACCATAGTCATAGGTATGAAAAGTATAGCCTCGGGTGANCTCTGTTTACGACGGGGTCGTACCACTCACACTTGAAGATAACGCATTTCAAACCCATACCCGGGAATTGAACTTCATAAATCTCCTGCAAGATCCCGTAGAAATCTGTTTCGCCTTTCACACATATTCCATAATTACTTGTCGCCCGGTGTCTACCATAGTCATAGGTATGAAAAGTATAGCCTCGGGTGAAATACATTGATGATGTAGTGACCTTTGCAACTGGACCTTGAAGTAATTCGCGAAACCATGCGGGATACTTAGGATCGTCATAATCAACCTGCAACAAAAAGTAATATAACTAGACATTAGACTTACTTTGTGGTAATGTATGCATACAATTTAAGTAATAAATAAATACATGTTTCCTCAACCACTTGATAAAGGGTTGATCTTTCCTTTTGTCTAACTCAGTTGTCGATATACCAGGTATTGCTTCCTCGACTTGAGTCTCATATTGGCTGTAAAATCATATATGCTATGTTATATATTTAATATTGAATATATATATATATACATATAAGTGTGTATATTTATATATTTACCTTTCAAAATAAGCAATCAATGGATGCTCGCAATTAAGAAGAATATAAAGGTGTGCATTATGGACGTCTTCATCACTCGACCACCAAACCTCTTTCAATTTCCCACCCAATCGCCCAATTTGACAAAAGATGTCTGGAACATCGTCTTCCATATATGTCGGCACGACACCACCATCATCATATCTTCTTGGAGCTCGTTTCCTTGTACGTACATTCGGTGCAAAGTAGTACGATGTGATGTTTCTTCCGTCAAACTTCCCGCAACAATAGAACCTTCAACTCTTGCTAGGTTTTTGGCTTTTCCTTTCAAAGTTTTCATGGCCCTTTCATACTGATACATCCATCCATAATGCACGGGTCCACGAAGTAATGCCTCATACGGGAGGTGGACAACTAGGTGTTCCATGACGTCGAAAAAAGTAGGCGGGAATATTTTCTCCAAGTTGCAGATTAAGATGGGGATGTTTTCGTGAAGTTGTTGGACAACTTCCACTTTAAGAGTACGGGTGCTCAGATCCCTAAAAAATACTCCAATTTTTATATATATACGAAAACAAAAATTATCCACATTAGTATATATATATATATATATATATATATATACAGAAAAAATTAATCATGTCATCGTATTATATTAATTAATTACCTGAAAGTGCTTCATGTACTTTTGCCGGTAGTAGCTCCGCAAACGCAAAGGGAAGTAGTCGCTGCATAAAGACATGACAATCATGGCTCTTTATCCCGAAGAACTTTTGCCCTTTCTCAACACATCTTGAGAGATTTGAAACATACACATCAGAGAACTTCACTTCTGAAGCCACCCGGTTGAACAACGCAGACTTTTTTCTGATGACAGTCTGAATATTGGAACTGGAACTTGCCCATTGCTTTTTATATGTAGCTCATTCCTTGAGCAGATATCGGGTAAGTCAAACCTTGATTTTACGTTATCTTTCGTCTTCCCTGGGACATTCAATATAGTGTTCATGATGTTCTCAAAAAAGTTCTTCTCTATTTGAATCACATCGAGGTTGTGGCGCAAAAGAAGATCTTTCCAATATGGAAATTCCCAAAATATATTCTTTTTGTGCCAATTGTGCTGAACACCATAAGAATCAGGCATATTACTGGGACCATGTCAATTCCCACCACGAGGAGCTGTTTCTAGAGCACAGTAGTAATCGATTTGCGCTTCGATTTGTTCTCTAGTTAAATATGGAGGAGGAGTGTCTCTAACAACCCTTTTGTGCTTGAAAAATTTCTTGTTTCTTCGGTATGGGTGGTAAACGGGAAGAAATCGACGGTGACAATCGAACCAACTAGTCTTCATACCATGCTTCAACTGAAACGGATCTGTCATTCCATTACAATATGGACAAGCTAATCTCCCATGTGTAGTCCACCCAGACGACATACCATATGCAGGAAAGTCACTTATGGTCCACAAAAGCATCGCTTACATCGTAAAGTTTGTTTTCGTTGAACAATCATATGTCCTCACCCCTGTTGACCACAAATCTTTCAACTCTTTTATCAGTGGTTGTAGAAAAACGTCGAGAGATCTTTTTGGATGTTTTGGACCAGGTATTAATATGCTCATGAATAGAAACTCTCGTCGCATGCACATCTCCGGTGGCAGGTTATACGGTGTAAGAAAGNATGTCCTCACCCCTGTTGACCACAAATCTTTCAACTCTTTTATCAGTGGTTGTAGAAAAACGTCGAGAGATCTTTTTGGATGTTTTGGACCAGGTATTAATATGCTCATGAATAGAAACTCTCGTCGCATGCACATCTCCGGTGGCAGGTTATACGGTGTAAGAAAGACCGGCCACAATGAATATTGTCTCCCAGACATGCCAAATGGACTAAATCCATCAGTGCATAATCCAAGATACACATTCCGGATATTGCTAGCGAAATGTGGATGTACATTGTTAAAATGTTTCCAGGCTTTTGCATCTGATGGATGAGTCATCTCTCCATTCGTCTGAGTATGCTCGGCGTGCCATCTCATCCCTCCAGCAGTCTCCTCAGATTGGTACAATCTTTTCAATCTGTCCGTGATTGGTAGGTACCACATCCTTTGGTACGGTACCCTATTACGCCCTCGACCTTGCGGTTTGAATCGTTGCTTCTTACAAAATCGACATTCTTTTAACTTCTCATCATCTCCCCAGTAAATCATGCAGTTGTCGATGCAAAAGTCTATCATCTCCGAGGGCAACCCAAGAATATATACCAATTTCTGAATCTGATAATAAGATTCAGCAGACACATTGTCTTCTGGCAAATACTCTTTAAACAAGTCTGCCCATGCATCCATACAATTTTCAGGTAGATTGTGATCGGTTTTAATACTCATCATTTTAGCAGCCAACGATAATTTAGACAGACCTTCTCTATAACCATTGTAAATTGGCTCATTCGCAGCATCTAACATTTCATAAAACTTTTTTGCATCTAAGTTAGGTTCTTCAACTTCATCATCATCATGAGTTACAAAGGCATCACCTACCATATCATGAACCCTATCACAATCTACCATTTGTTCCTCTTGGTGATGATAGCTATTTTCATTACGCAAATGATCAACCGATTCAACCTGAAAATTGCTATTACTACTGCTACCTTCATTCCTACAACTAGCATCGTCTTCTCCATGTTGATACCAAATATAATAATATGGCATGAAACCTCTATTTATTAAATGCTTCCAAACATTTTCACGATGACCTAATTTTGTATTGCAGCATTTCCGACAAAGACAGAACATCTTACCACTTTCCTGCGTGAGTGGTGTAGAATCTGCTTGATGCATAAACGTCTCAACCCTTCGAGATATTCATTCGTCACCCTCCCGTTTTTATCTCAGAGTGCCTTATTTGCTGTTCAACCAGTGTACTCCATTAAACGCATATAGTATCCAAGATTTGACCAGACACCTTCTCAACTTGTCGAGTAAGCTCTCTTGTCGGCGCCTAAGAGGTTTCCTTCTACGTCTGTCACATAGCAACATAATACCAACAATAAATATAATTTTTGAATCTCAGATGACCTTTAGATATACTGCAAACATGAAGCATAAAAAACACATGCTTAGCCATGTATTTGATGATTTTTGTCAATGATTGAAATCCCAAAAGCAAGATCCTTTCATTTTCTTTATGTCCCGACCTTGCATAGCTGGCTCGCTACAAAACAACAACATCAACAGTTACAAAAATTAACACAAAACAATATAATTTAAACCGATCTTTCTACACACCTGAATCCGAAAGAGTTTGAAAAATTCCCTCAAAGCTTTTACAGTCTCCAGAGATATGCCTTTTACCACGCTCCTGCAAGTGATCTAAACAGAAAATAAAATTACAAATCTCTTTAGTAAACCTCTTAAGTTACAACTTACAACTATACATAAAACATCATTTTGACCTTTGAAAACGTCCGGGATCGTTCAAGGTGGAGGCGGTGATTATAACATCCAGACTGGGGGATTGTCCATGACCAAGCTTCTCTCATGATGCTGGAGGTGAAGGATGTTGATAAAGACAGCCAAGTTGCTGAATTTTTTTATTTTGAGCACTGTACAGCTTCTTGCTTCTGCATTTTGTATATCTCATAGCTCTTCTATGTGGACCGTTGGGACCAAACAGCTGCTCATGGACAAACAGTCCCGCGAAGAAACTGCCTGTGTAAGCTTCTTATTTCTGTCCATAGACTCAGAGTTATGTAGCTGTATGCTCCCATGTTCATCGCCTCTTCTTGGCACCAAACTATCTCAGCATCTATTTTCATATCAAAGCAAAAAAACAATTAGTACCACAATATGATTGTATGGTATGAGAGTGACTGACTCACTGTTGTTGGGTCTTTGTAATACAGTGACTTATGTTCAGCTCAATCCAGTGGTTTCCGTAAGCCTCTGATTGTAATAGCACCAAAGAACTTGCTTCGTCACAAGGACTACAAATCAAACCTCTCTGAGTTTGATGATGTCCAAGGCCACCCATGTTTTGACAAGGAAGGGACTAGATTCAAGGGATTGACAAGGACCAGAATGATCACTAAGATCTTGAAGAAGGCATCCAGCAACATCACCCGAAGACGATTTATCGACCATAATAGACTATGACCCAGCCGGTCGACTAAAGCTGTCCGTAGCCCCCATACAATCCGGCATACAGAAGTACCTTGATGTATCCGGCCAAAAAATTTTTAACTAAAAGATTACATTAAGCGAAGCAATCAATGTTGAACCCTCTAACACCCTAATTTTGGTTTAAGCAACAACCTAAATAACTAAACAAGCAATGACATACTCGATTTCACACATACGTAACTTAATAGAAAAAAATATATTTATTTAAAGTTCTAAGCCGCATACGAGAAGTTTGGGAGTAGATCCTCGCCTTAGCAATGGGTAAAAGTGGTATCTATGAACTCCAACTCCTCAAATAGATCCTAAATCTGAAATTAGATCAAAATGTCGAGTAAGAACACCTTTCAAAGGAACAAAAACGGCTGTCTACGAAAACGTCAACCCACTGGTCAAAGGTCAACCTGGTCAACTCTAACCCAAACCGGTCAATCCTTAACCAGATTGAAATCGAACTGAACCAACCGATTTTCCTTAACCGGGTTCAATTTCAATTGGACCAGATTCAAATCGATTGCAACACGGTTAAATCCTAACCAAAATCAATTTTTAATAACCATCTGGTTTAACCTAACCAAAATCTAATTAATTTAACCGACCGGTTTACCCTAACCAAACCAAAATCAAATCAGATTAGTCAAACCAACTGGATTACCGAGTCACCGAGTTGACTCACTGAGTTGACTCGGTCGAGTCATCGGCGAGTCACCGGCGGCTGCACGTGGGCGACACGAGCATTCTCAGCGCAACTTTTCCGACGGCGCGTGCGGCTTCATCCGGGCTCCGATTGAGGCGTGGTCGGCGGATACGGCTTCGTTTCAACGAGAGGAACACAATGGTGGACTTTCATGCATAAGATTCGCAATGGTTAATAAGATATGGTTGATTTACTTAACGGATGAAACTAAGCTTAAAAGTGTTCGGTTTTCCGGTGGTTACCTAGGGTGTTGGTCGGTGGCGACAAACTGGACGCCATCACGGCGAGTGGTTGCTCCGGCGACTAGCTCAGCCCCCCCCCCCCAGATGGGCTGGAGCTGGGTATTTATAGGGAAAAGAGTATGGGTATGGGCTTTAGCCGGTTAACTAATTTCGAGACCTTAACTCAATTCGTTACAATTCTCTCCCACTAACAAGGAATTCGTCCTTGAATTTGAGTGATTTGTTGACTGCCCAAATTTATCGCAACAAAACTCCAAGTAATCAATCTGCTCGGTCTCTGAGATATTCTTCTAAACCATATCTCTCTCTCAACAACTCTGATAGACTCTAGCTCATTCCCTGAAATGCTTTCACTTGACGATCCATATTCTCCACTGACTAACAAAATGCATACAATATCTCCGAGGTCATCTGGTGGCTGCTGCAAAATAACTCTGGCTCTGTCATGACTTTCTTTAATGCTAGATCCCAGACATGCTATGTCTTTACACATGGTGGAACTGTAGTTTGTTGGCGGTCCATGAAACAGACCATTGTTGTCACATCGTCTGACCATGCAGAGATCTTAGCAATACATGAGGCAAGCTGTGAGCTTGTGTGGTTGAGGTCTATGACCAACCACATCTGTGTGGACAGTGGCTTGGCCGTGGGAAGAGAGGCGCCAACAGTCATCTATGAGGACAACGCAGCATGCATAGCTCAACTCGAATCATATCTTGCCCAAGTTCTTCTTCACCCACGATTTGCAAAAGTATAAAGAGGTTTAAGTGGTTCAAGTACGTTCCAGCGATAATTCAGCCGACCTGTTCACCAAGTCTCTATCGACCTCAACGTTCAAAAGGCTCATACTAGTGGCATTTTAAGCAACTAATCTAGATAGTTAAGGGTGTAATAAAATGTACTGTAAGGAGAATTTTCATGTTGACACATCGGAAAATGGCATACATGTGAATATTTTACATTTCAAAAGTTATTCTTTTATTTTACTTCTCTTTTAAAGGGATGTACACTCGTAACTATTAAAATTTTCCAATTTATCAACCAATACTAAATAACTAGGATAAGACTTGTGCCTTGCGCAGGGTGAATGTATGTAATTAAAATATAAAATTTTAGTATTGATAAATTTAAAAATTTACATATGAGTGTTTTATATGTATTTGAAATTTTAGAATTTTGGAATTTTTATATAATTATCTGTGCGTAGGATCAGAAACATTGTAATTAGAACTGTATATCAAAGCTTAGAACTTAATGGACCCGATTTCATATATCTTTTCACTTTTCAGTGTTTGAGTGATGAAAAATAAACGGAGTGTCACTGAGCTTGATTGGTAGAGTATTAGCAAGTTCCCTAATGCTTTCTTAAGAAGCAGTAGGTAAAATATTTGCTTTTAAAATATATAAATTTTCAAAACTAATTTAATATAATTTATTTATTTGTCTAATACTATTAGAAAATTTTATTTTTTTACAAATTATTATTATTTTAAAATTATTTTATAAAAAATTAAGTTAAGTTTTAAATTATTTTTAAAAACAATATTTTAAGTTTTTCAAATACAAATAAACAATTTAAAATTAATTATGGTCATGATTTAACATAACCATAATGATTTAAAAAAATTAATTTTTTAAAAAAAATTAACAAATTAAAAATTAATTTTTTTGAAATTAACAAATAAAAATTAACTCAGTTTTATATCATGATTTAACAATTTAAAAATTAATTATGGTTATGAGAAGTTTATGTTCACGTGTCAATCCTATTTATCTTCAATTTTTTCTCTTGTTGTGTTTTTTTTTTTTAATTTTGGTTATTACTCCATATAAATATTGATTTTGAAGTTTATTCTCATTTTGTTTGTTTGTTTTCACCTGAGATTTAGAAAATGCTTAAGATTTAAAATAATTAAAGAGATGCATACTAAGCTTAAGAAATGCACTTTATACACAATAAGTATTTTATATTTATTTTTTATTTTTTATTTTTCTGCATATTATAAAATAATAAATATATATATATTAAATAGCTAAGAAATTAGTTACTATTATGTAATAAATTGGCGTATGCATATAAATTTAACTATCACTCTTGTTTATTTACAATTAGGGTAAATAAATCAAAATAATTAATCTTATATATTGTATATGATATATAATTAAATTTAAATGATATAAACATAGTAATATAGCACACTTTTAATATAGATATTTATTAAATGAGGTTTCTACTCATATGATTTTATGATTATTTGCATATTTGTGTAACAAAACTTTACACCAACAAATTTTTTTAATGTGTGATGTTTAGTAGTTTCAATAATTTATAATCGTTTTAAAAAAAACAAAGACATATTTCAAATTTAAAATATTAACTTTTTAATATATGTTCAATGCAAATATCAAAATATAAGACAAAGAGTTATGCCACATAGGATTTGATGTTATTTTTAATTATTACAAACTTATAGTTATAACTTTTGAAATGATTCTCTTTTAATATATAGGGGATTACGTGAGTAATTTTAATGTAAATGATAATTACCATAGTTTGCTTTCACAATCACTAACTAGATATGGCATAAAAACAAGAAATTAATGCATATTGTCAGATAAATGGATGCAGAGTAATTATCGAGGCTCTGGTAGATAAAAGCAATGCTAGTGTATAGTGTCGTTTTAACCATTGGAGAATGTAGATAATTTATTTGCTTGTTCATTTTTATTAAATAAAGAACAGTTATATCAAAGAAAAAAATTGTTTAAATTGATCAAAATAGCAAGTTATATATATATACAACTAGTTCTTTGAACACTAGTTGCAAATTCTTAAAAAAATTGTCATTATTAATATATATATATATATATATATATATATATATATATATATATATATATATATATATATCTAACTCAAAATTACAACTAGTTTAAATTGAACAGTAGTTGCAAATTCTTAAGACAAAATTCTTTGAAAACGGTTTTTTGTCTTTCGACCTTTTGTCTTTTCGAAAGTTCTTTCCACCACCTACAAACAACCCAGAAGCTTGGTCATCTGTACCAGAGCTTGATGCCTTGTGACGCAACTTCCTGCTATGAAGTGCTGACCTGACTTCCTCCAAACTCACTGTATCCTTACTCCCTATGAATGACTGAACAAAGTTCTCATATGAATTAGGAAGTGAAACCAATAAAATCAGTGCCCCTCATCCTCCACCTTAACGTCAATATTCCTCAAATCCAACATAATGGAATTTAGACTATCAAGGTGATCCTGAAGTTGTGTACCTTCATGCATCCTCAGAGCGAAGAGACGTTGTTTCAGAAGTAGCTTCTTAGTCAGAGACTTCGTCATGTATAGACTCTCCAACTTCAACCACAAATCAGCTGCAGTATCAACACCAGAAACCTCGATGATGATCTCATCTGTCAGACACAACAAAATCGTTGAGTTCGCCTTCTCTTCAATAACCTCCATCTCAGCGGTAACAGATTCAGACTTCTTCCCTTACAACGGTGCCCAAAGACCTTGTTTCTTCAGCAACGCTTTCATCTTGATTTGCCAGAGACTGAAACTGTTCCTTCCAGAAAACTTATCGATCTTTATGTTCATCCCAGACATCTTCTCATCAGATTCAACCCGAAGCTCTGATACCAGTTTGTTGTGACAGATGTGAGAAGATACATATTAACAGATAAGATGAAAAGAAAAGAAAGACACAGAGATTTAACGTGGTTTGATCCACGGGCAAAAGGAGTACTTTATTAGTGGAGGCTAGTTTTTCAGAGTACAACTCGTGTTACAGAATAGGGTAAAACCCTAAAGATATATAAGAAAGCGTTTAATGAAACTTTCCATATTTTCTCGGATTTGACACATATCGACCGATACATTAACTCTTGCATTGACCGATTTATGTCGGGTCAGATTGACCGATACATGACACCTGTATCGATCGATTTGTCAGCTCGCAGATTCAAGGCATATTTCCACAGCTTATGGGATTTCTTCGAACGTGTCTGGTATAGTTCCAATTCCCATACCCACTTGTTATTGATCTCGTTTATGTGACTGCGGCTATGTAACTGCTTGGTAGTTATGAAAGCTAGATATTATTCATAGGTTGACACGATATGAGTTCTTTTACTGCAACTATTGTCTCATTTGCTTAGATTTCTTCACTTGTTTTTCATATTATTGGAGAAATCGGTTGTTTATTAATTGCAGTTTCACAGGATTAGAAAAATGTCTGATTATTTGAGAATTTTGTTGTGGGATGATTTGCTGAATTTAGTGCTCTTTTTCGAGCTGTAACTACGTCTTGGTGTAGAAGTGGCGATTATGTTTCCGTGATGATGGCAGGAGAGATCAGCATGGCCATTCTAGTATTCCACAATTCTTGACCAGGAGAGATCAGCATGGCCATTCTAATAATTTCCTCACTTGAAATCTATATAATTATTTGTGAAGTGATTTTTCGCAACGGAGCTTCCATAAATGTTATGGCAGTTAATATCATTGTTTCCCTTAATGAATTATTATAATTGTCTAATAATTGTATATTTGCGAAGTATTATTTTGCAAAAGAACTTCCACGTTAAAAGTTAGAACGGTTAATGTCGTTGTTACCCTTAATAAATTGTTATAATTGTATAATTATTTTCCTATTAATCTTAACAAAATATTTTAACTATATATAATTTATTAAACATTTTTTTGATAGGTATTTCATGGGCTACTTGTCAGCTAAATAAGACAAATACTTTTAATAATGTATTTTTCATAATTGTTGATTTAGATGGAACTTTTCTTGTAGAAACACCGTAGCCTACTGGTTAAGGTTTAAAGACTTCTACACCCAGGTCTGAGGTTTGAACCCCAGACTATGCAGTATCTTGCAGATTACAAGAAATCTAGGTTTAAAGTCCCAGAGAAAAGCGATTTATTAATGCAAACTACAGAAGAAAGGTATACAAGAAATCTTCAACGTGGTGCAAGTAAATCTGGACAGGAGATCTTCATAGGACTGCTTAGATGATGCAGTTAGGCATAGATTCTCATAAGGCAGGTAATATTTTCAGTTGTAGAATTGTCTATGTAAACTTTTTCATAGTTGCAATATCGTAATAAATCAGCGTTATAAAAAAAAGATGGAATTTTCTTTAGATTTGCTGATATAAATTTAAAAGAAATAATAAATCATATCTGAATAGATAAAGATTCATAAAAACGAAAATGTATCGTTAAGTAGACATTCTTGTGTTTTGACTTATGTGTTATAAAATAATATATCATTTTTATTAATATAATAGTATAAATTAAGTTACATATTTGTTATTGGATAGTATAAGATAGTATGTAATTATCTTTCTGACTAATATTTTTATTTTGAATGGAAATACATAATATTAGGCCAACCGTATATATAGAGAGTGCATGTTATTTTAACCCGCGCTGGATTTTTTTTTGTTATAATCTAATATAAAAAATACAAAAGATGATATGAATTTTTATTATAAAAACATTTTCATTACTATTATGCAATTCTGATATGTATTATCAATTTCAAAATAAAAATGAGTCTCTCCTACTATATATCTAAACAAAGTATTTTTGGAAATGGATTATCGTAGCGTTTTAACAATGAAATTATTTTTGTTTATACATTTCAATTTAAAAATAAAATATTTTTACCCGTGTTTTTAATTCCAAATTTATTTATGGTTGACAATTTATAATTAAAATATATTTATTTTCTAATTTTAATTACATAATGTTTGTTCAAATTCATATTCATAATATGTGATCTTTAAGAAATTTTTAATATGTGATATATTCAATTTTTCTTCCAATTTAAAGTTAGATGATAAATCATTTATTAGAATCTTTATTTTCTGTTTTATTAGAATTATAAAAATATTTTTGATTTTGATTTATGAATTAAAAGTGACACATATTTTGGAATATGTAAAATATAATTTAATAATATAATATATAGTATAGTATATAATTTCAAAACTATTTCCATATTAGTAAAATTAATTTGTGTATGTGGTTCTTTTGTTTGAATTTAATTTATTGAGTTTGCACAATTAACTATTATAATTAAGTTTTGGGGATTTGCTAAATATGACTCAAAAATTGATTTTAAATGCAAAATTTTACCGAAACCCAAATTAAATGCAAAAGTAATTCAAAAGGCTAGTGAAATTACAAATATCCCCTCATGACCAAACAAAAAAAAACAGGATTGTAGTTTATCATTATAATCTTGCGAGTGAGAAGACTTTCAGGTAAGTCTTCTCATGAGAAGACTTTCAGGTATTAAGTCTTCTCATGAGAAGACTTTCATGAGAAGACTTTCATGAGAAGACTTTCAGGTATTAAGTCTTCTCATGAGAAGACTTACCTGAAAATCTTCTCATGCTGTAGATCTTTAAAATAATTTATAAATTTAAGAAAAATATTTTGGTTAGTAAAAAGTCCTAATCATGTAATTATTGACATTTATAAATGATGTACATATAAATTTAATAAAACTGAATAGTTTTCAAGATAGATGGGTGAATATAAGTTTGTCATGATATTCTTTGGTTTAGGGTTTGGTAACTATGTTGTAGTATTGTATGTGTTTTTAGGGTTAGATTGTGGAATCTTAACATTTTTTTAAAAAAATGCAAAATTTAGCTATATGTGTTTTGTTTTGTGTAGATTAAACACTTTATAAGTCTAATTCAGTTTGATAAAGTTTTGTATGTGATTGTAGTTATATATATTTGACCTCTTTGATTTTGGGGTTTTGGAAGACTTATGAAGATTTAATAACAGTTTTCCACTCAAAATTAAAGTTTCCCGTTTAAAATTCTAAAAATATTTAGGTTTTCCGCTTAAAATTAAGTCTTCCACTGTCTTCTAAAGTATTCCACGGAAAGTCTCCTAAAATCTTTCACGGAAAGTCTTCTAGTGTATTATTTCTTTAAATAATTTGGAAATTTCATAAGAAGTATTTTGATAGGGAAAAAATCATAATCATCTAGTTATAGACATTTGTAAGTGATATAAATTTAGACTTAATAAAATTGATTTTTTTCAACATAGATGAGGGAATGTAACAAAGCATGATATTCTTTGGTTTAGGGTTTGGTAACTATGTTGTAGTATTGTATGTGTTTTTAGGGTTAGATTGTGGAATCTTAACATTTTTTTTTTTAAAATAGATTTTAGCTATATGTGTTTAGTTTTGTGTACATCAAACATTTAATAATTTTAATTTAAGTTTAATAAAGTCTTTGTATGTGATTTAGTTAAATATATTTGATTTTGAGGTTTCAGAAGACTTATGAAGACTTCTGAAGACTTAATAACAATTTTCCGATCAAAATTTAGGTTTCCTGCTTAAAATTCTTAAAACAAATCGTTTTCGCGCTTAAAATTAAGTCTTCCAATTTCTTCTAAAATCTTCTAGAGAAATTTTTCTAAAGTCTTCCAGGAAAAGTCTTCTAGTGTATTAATTCTTAAAATAATTTATAAATTTCATAAAAACTATTTTGATGGGGAAAAATCATAATCATCTAATTATAGACATTTGTAAGTGATATAAATTTAGACTTAATAAAATTGAATTATTTTCAACATAGATTAGTGAATGTAAATTAGTCAGGATAATCTGGAAGAATTAAGAAGACTTTAGAAGACCTACTGAAAGACCTTCGAAGACTTCGGAAGACATACTTAAAGTCTTCCAGAGTTAAAACTTTGGAAGACATTCAAAGACCTCAGAAGACCTACTTAAAGCCTTTCAGTAGGTCTTCCAAAGTCTTCTTAAGTCTTCCTTAGTTTACTATTTCCCGCTCAAATAGTAAGTCTTATGGGGGAATAATAAGTTTTCAAAGTAAGAATTCTGAGTAAATAGTCTTCTAAGGTGTTCTAAAGTCTTCTAAAGTCTTCTAAAGTCTTCTAAAGTCTTCTGTATCAAAAATATTTAACCTAATTGGAATTTTTATTTTCCTATATAAATGAAAATTTACACATTCTTTTTCTTCCTCTCAAATGGAGGCAACAAAAACATAATTTTTTTCACTCTAAAATTCTCTAACATCTCTCTAAACTATTTGAATTTGATAACACCAAACATTATATCAATTTCTCATTTGTATGTGTTTCTCACTTTTTATCTTGTTTTTGCAGGTTTTTCATTACATAGATGTCATCTTTCACTCATTTAAAAGTAGATCTATAAATTTTTGATATGTATTGTGTCTTTTATATATAGATTCTAATAAGTCATAGATTCAATATAATGTGATTGTTTTAGTTATTATTTAAGCCTAAAACATTGTTTTGAATTTTTCTCTGTTTTGATGTTATTTGAACGTTTTTTGATATATTTCAGATTTGAGACAGACATTGGAAGACTTACAGAAGACTTTTCTGGACGTCTTCTTAAGTCTTCTGACGTTGTCTTAAGTCTTCTGACGTCGTCTTAAGTCTTATGGCATAGTCTTCTTCCATGACTTCTCTTTCACAACAGAACTGAGCGTTTTGGTAACTTTTCATGTCTGATTTCTTCATTTAGCATTCTATTGTTGCATAAAGTTCTTATTTTTTCCAAACTAAAATTCTCCAACCTCTTTTTAATCACTTTAAACATGAAAACACCAAAAATTATATCAATTTCTCATTTTATGTGTTTCTCACTATTCTATCTTGTTTTTGCAGGTTTTTCATTACATAGTTGTCATCTTTCACTCATTTAAGGGTAGATCTATAAAACTTTTATATGTATTTTTGTGTTTTTTTATATTTTAGATTCTAATAATTTATAGATTCAACATAATGTGATTTTTTTAGATATTATTTAAGCTTAAAACCAATGTTTCTTGAATTGTTTTCTCTATTTTGATGTCATTTGAACGTTTTTGGATATACAAGTTATTGCAGCTCTGAGACAGACATCAGAAGACTTTCAGAAGACTTTCCTGGAAGTCTTCTGACATCATCTTAAGTCTTCTGACGTCGTCTTAAGTCTTTTGACGTAGTCTTAATTTTTCTGGCATAATCTTAAGTCTTCTGACGTCGTCTTAAGTCTTTTGATGTCGTCTTAATTTTTCTGGCATAATCTTAAGTCTTCTGACGTAGTCTTAGGTCTACTGACGTAATCTTAAGTCTTCTAGCGTAGTCTTAAGTCTTCTTGGAAATCTTCTAACAAATCTTCTCTCATATCAAGTGGAGTCCAAGATTTTCTTTGTGGAGGAATGATCTATAAAGTTTTATTTGTGGTATGTTTTGTGATTTGTATGTTTACTCTTTAGTTGTGATTTTTTTTTTTGTAAATTTGCAAATATATTAATAAAAAAATATGGTAAATATGTTTATTATCCAAAATTACTTCACATTATTAAAGTTAAAAAAGATGTAAGATATGTGCTAATAATGTGTTTTCCACTTTTACAAATCAAAGAAATAAAGAATTTCATTGGCCTTCAGATTCAAAACATGATGTTCATTGTGAGTTCTTCTCATCTTTGGATCTCCCATACTCTTCAAAAAAAAGAATATAAATTTGTAACTACAAACAACTTCTTCTCATTAACTTACAATAGTTGTTCATCGCTTTAAACTTCTAAGAAGTAAAACCAAAAAAATCTTGTAAGAAGTAAAACTAATAAATTTATAATTATAAACAAGTAAGGTATAATGAGTTGGTTAACTCTTCCAACTTCATTTTCATGTACACAATATATACTTCTTGAAATTATTTAACACTTTTAAAAGTTAAAAAAAAAACATTCTTAAAATAAAAATTTACAAAAACTAATGTAGAAGACAACCACATAAGTTTTTTTAAAGAAAAGACTTCCTTGGAAGTCTTCCATCATTAGCTAGAAAGATTAAAAACATGAATGTTGGTAACCTCATAATTATCACAACCTAAGTGATGAATTTCACTCAGGACCCCAAATATTTTCTAAAACATATGAATTAACAATAAAATCTTAAGAATTCATTCTTAATTTGAAAATGAAATTTTGCAAAGGAAGACTTTCAGAGAAGTTTTCTCTATAGGAGACTTCTATCGAAACTTCTCTCGAAGTCTTCCTATGTAAATATTGGCTTACTTTTCTAATACAAAAATTCTCGAAAATACCTGAGAAGACTTACGTGGAAGTTTTCTCGATTCAACATGTTGGTTTTGAAATTGATCAATTTGTATAAAAAAATTGACTTTCTACGGAAGACTTCCAGGTAAGTCTTCTGTCGGAAGATTTACCGGGAAGTCTTCTAAACCTTTAAATTAAGTCTACTCGATACGCCGGAAGACAATGAAACTTGTATCAATAACATAATATACATCGAACTAACTTACTTATTGCACACATCAGAATTGTGACCGGTTAATGTTCATTATCAGGTAAAAAGCGGTGACATGACAGTTTACTTCAAAAAATTAATAAAAACAAATAAAGTTAGATAAAATATTAATATAAATTGAAAAAATGATATGAATCAAGGAAAAAATAAAGAAAATTAATAAAAAATAAAATAAAATTTATAAATTTAAATTATAATAAAAATAATAATAAATAATAAAATTGATTAAAACTAACAAAATAGTAAAAATAATAAAAACGAAATATAGAAATTAAACAACACAGTGTAAAAATTGATAAAATGAGAGAATAAGAAATTTATAATGGAAAAAAATAAAAATTCGAAGAAACAAAAAATTCAAAAAGATTGATAAAATTAGGAAAATTTAATAAAATTGGGAAAAAATAAAAAGTCAAAAAATTAAAATCCTGAAAATGAAAATTAATAAAGATCAAGAAAAAAAATTTATAAATTCAAAAAAAAAATAACAACAAAATTAAATTATAGAAAATGATTAAAAATTAAGAAAAAAAATATAGATAACAAGAAAACCATGAAGCTGACAAAAGTTTACATTTTAAAGTGCCTTGTTGAGTGCAAATCTCTAGGATCTGAACCCGGACATCCGAACGCTTATATGTCTACCTAAACACCAAAGAGGTTTGGGTCAAGTACTTTTCAATTTCAATTTTAGTTTTTTTATTTTATTTTCGAATTTTTATTTTTTTACTAGATTTTATTAGTTTCCTATTTTCTTATCGATTTTACACTTTTTATTTCTATTTTTTTATTATTTTTACTATTTTGTTAGTTTTAATCGATTTTTACTATTTATTTTAATTATAAACTTTTTAATTTATAATTTCTTTTTTAATTTTGCGTTTTATTTATTTTCTTTATTATTTCCTGAATTTATATCAATTTTTACTATTTATATTGATTTTCTCTAATTTTATTTGTTTTTATTAGTTCTTTTAAGTAAACCGTTTGGTCACCATTTTTTATTTGCTAATGAATAATAACTGTCACAATTTTGACGTGTGCAAAAAATAAGTTTGTTCGATGTTTAATATGCTATTGATACAAATTTCATTTTTTAAAGTGTTATCAGTTAGACCTCAAAGTTTAAGATGCAAACTTCATGATAATTTTTATACAATTTCTTCTATGAAATCAGCTGCTTTGGTTTTTATCAATAATACTAAACCAGGAAACAATAAATATAATTAAGAGATTGTAGTTTCATCCATGTACTGATTTAAGGAAAAAAAATAAGAAATGAAAATTCATCTTCTTGCTTGACTACATTTCCTAGAATGTTTTGTGTTCAAACAAAAAAAAGTTATGTTACTATTGGTTTATAGGTTCTTTTGATGTTTAAAATCTAATGAGACAAAAATAGAAAAAAAAAAATCAGAGAAAATAAAAATGAGTGCAATCTCAAAAAATGAAGATTTTATTATGATTTTTTCGATTAATAATATATATAATAATTAATATCCAAAAAAAAATTATGTCGATAAAATATCTGGTAGACAAGAAAATTGACAAAATAGATCAAAAATTACGGCATCTCGGCAACCACCTCCTCCTCCACCACCTCCTCCTCTTCCTCCACCGGTCGGGGGTTCATCCCGATTTGCAGGTGCCGCCGAACGCACCTTTTTGCAGTGTACACGGTGGAGGATATTTTGGCCCTTCCAGGCAGAGAAGGGCTGCCAGAGTTAGATCCTATCCGACGGGACGGCCAAAACGTATTATGGTATGTTTTAATTTTTTTTTAAAAAAAATTTAATTTATTTCTTAATTAACAAAATATTTACAAATTAATCTAATTAATAATTTATTTTGTGTCTTTCCAGGTTTGGTCTTGACAATTGTGTCGCAACTAGCGTCACAGACTGTATCAAGGGATACTTTCCCGATGCAGCTCCAAACTGGAAGAAGACGGCGAGCCACACAAAAAGATGTGGTTCAAATCGTTCGGTGTAAGTTTAATGATCAACTTAATTTATTTTTAATTATTTAAAATTATTAATATTATTGAATTAATCCGTCTCTTATTTTTTCTGGTTACAGCAAAAATATCGTTGGTCTATTGGGATTCACCAGCGGGTGAAGAAGGAGTTTGAGGGTAAGGCAAGAGCACGATTGCTCGACATGGTCTACAACTGGAAGGGCGACTATCAGGTATAGATTTATAAATTATAATATATATATATATATAGTTTTAAAAATATTATTGACTTTAATTCTAATTTTTTTAATCAGGTGGATGGTTACGAGGATGAGAAACCCGATTGCCTCACAACCACGGTGAGGGATGGTCTCATCCGCTATTGGGGGTTGCCGGACTCGGTCAGAACCTCCCACACAAACTCCAGGAACCGCATGACCAGAGATGAGCATGGCAACACGAAGATACTTCACACCACGGGTCGAAAACCTCACGGGGGAGTTCGTCTAGACATGGTAAGATGATTTTTAATAACTATTTAATTTTTATTTTATTTGAATATTCTAAATTAATATTTAATTTTAAAAATTACTTTTAGGCTAAAGAGACAGAAGTTCTTCCATCTCTGAAAGACCTTTACGAGAGGACCCACCAGAACAAGGCTGGGCAGTTTGTAGATCCGGCTTCCGAGCGGATCTACAACGAGGTTGTTGCCCGAGTTGACGAACGCCAGACCCAGCTGACTCAGCAGACTGGGACTCCAGTCGTATTATCCACTCTTGAAGTGGATAAGATTTACGAGGAGGTAAATAATTTGTTTTACNAAGGCTGGGCAGTTTGTAGATCCGGCTTCCGAGCGGATCTACAACGAGGTTGTTGCCCGAGTTGACGAACGCCAGACCCAGCTGACTCAGCAGACTGGGACTCCAGTCGTATTATCCACTCTTGAAGTGGATAAGATTTACGAGGAGGTAAATAATTTGTTTTACTATTAATTTTTAATATTTATTTAAATTTTTTCTTTTTGTCATTAATATTTTATTTACAGGTCGCCCCTAGGAAAAAGGGGCGTATCGTCGGGATCGGCTCGGTTAACGATGTCCCTGCAGCGACATCGTCTTATCATCAGGAGCAGCACGATGTCAATGCTCAGCTGCGCTCGGAGTTGCAGACGACGCAGTCTCATGTGAGTTCGCTCACCGAGCATGTGACTTCTCTCACAGATGTCCTCGACATTTTGGCGGTTGGAAACCCGCAATTGGAGGAGATGTTTCATCAGAGACGGGAACGCGGAGGGATTCCAACCCAATAGCATCCACCATCACAGTCACAGCCGGCAACCAACTTTGGAGAGGATTTGGCGAGCCAGGACGAGTTCCTTCGGCAATTTCACGATCAGCATCCGTAGTTTTTTTATTTTTAATTGTATATTATGAATTTTAAAACTTAGTTGTATATTATTTAGTTATTTATAAAATATTTTGTTTTTTATTTTTTATTTATAATTTGATTTTTTTTATTTTTAAAAAAATATTTATATTTATAATTAATTTTTTAAAATAGGGAATAAAATATTTCGAAGCAAAATCCTCGTAAAGTTTCCAAGTAATGTCCTCGTAATTAATTCTAGTAAGTTCCTCGTAATGCATTATTACGAGCTTACGAGGAAAAGCTTACTACGAGCTTACGAGGAAACTCTACGAGGACCTTACGAGGAAAAGGTAACCACGACGTTACGAGTCCTCGTAAATTTGCTAAGACCTTATGAGGAAAAAGGATTTACGATGAACGTGTTTCGACGAAACGCGTTTCCTAGTTATTTCCTAGTAAAGGGCCATTTACTAGGAAATAACGAGGAAAACCCGTCCTAGTAAGAGACGAGTTTTCTTGTAGTGGTCCCATAATATATAAATTTTAAAACTCTATTCAGTTAACTACACACAATTTATTTTAAAAACAAACAAAAAATGACCAAATTTTTACTCACTTCAACATCATTAATAAGATCATATTCAGTTACTTCGGTTACATTATTCCGAACTTTATAATGAAACTAGAACTTTGAGCTTCAACATCATTAATAAGAACGTATTCAGTTACTTCATTTACATTATTCAGAACTTTATAAAGAAACTAGAAGAAAACTTTAAATACAAAAATCATAATATGAGTGGAATTTAACGGCACAGAAAATGTTAGCAAAACTACATTCTTTGTTAATAAGGTGTTAGTCTTTTTTTTTTTACATCAAAACGGTTATTCTATTCAAATTTTAGGTAACCTAGGAAATAATATTCCCAACAAGCATTACAGGCCTCCAAAGCCATGTGTGGAGGATAGAGGCTCCAAGCAAAATGAAACATTTTTTGTGGCAAGTTATCTCAGGTTGTGTGGCAACAGCAGAGAGACTCACCTATAGACACCTGGGCACCGATAGGAGTTGTCCTAGATGTGCTGCCCCAGTGGAGTCAATTAACCATCTTATCTTTGAATGCCCCCCTGCCCTGCAGGTTTGGGCCATATCAGACTATCCGTCCATTCCGGGTGTCTTCCCGAGTACATCAATTTATCAAAATATTGACTTCCTTTTTTGGAAGAGAAAAGAGGTGGCTTCTCAGAGACCACAATTCGACACCTTCCCATGGATCTGTTGGTACATCTGGAAGGCGAGAAACGACAAACTCTTTAATGGGAAAGTCGTTTCTCCAATGGATACCCTCCAACATGCGTCTCTCGAGGCTGAATGTTGGAAAAAAGCTAACATGGGGGATGGAGACGACGACACTCTGGAGGTACCCCGCTCTTTGGAGATCGAGATAGGACCCTATGAGAACCCCAGAACCCCGACCTGCCAAATTGATGCATCATGGATCGATCATGGTAGTGTTAGTGGGCTAGGGTGGATCCTCAAGGATCATGTGGATTATGACTGGATCGGACAACGGGCGTGTAGGAGGACCCGTTCAGCCCTTCATGCTGAGATGGAAGGACTTCTTTGGGCAGTCTCATGCCTGAGGGACTTGCGGATCATTTCGGTGGTGATAGAGACGGACTGCGCGGATTTAGTAGACATGTCTACTAATCCGGAGGAATGGCCAACTTTCGCATCAGAGACTGAGAGGCTCCGGAAACTACAAGAGGACTTTGAGGATATGAGGTTGTCGCATATTCCTCGGAGTAGGAATAGTAGAGCGGATGGACTAGCGAAAGAGGCGAGAAGAAGAGGATCTACCTTTTCCCATATAGATCAGACCAGGCCAGACGGGAATGCTCTTAGGAGGATAGACTCGTCTGTTCACCACTTGATCTAGATATTATGGACTGATGACAAAAAAAAAAAAAAAAAAAAAAAAAAAAAAAAAAAAAAAAAAAAAAAAAAAAAAAAAAAA